>NC_069458.1:1119329-1168908 GCF_026875155.1 Cherax quadricarinatus | reverse complement strand
AATTTTAAAATATATACATACTCTAGGTTTTTTTTTCTCCTTTTTCTAAATACTCTTGTTCTTTTTTTTTCTTTTTTGCCCAGGGGGAAGGAAAAGAATCTTTCCTCCGAAGCCATGGGTGTATGAGGCGCTAAAATGGGCCGGGGAGCAAGGGCTAGAAACCCCCTTTCTCCGTATACATTTACAAAAAAAGAAGAAAAAAAACTTTAAAAAATTTGGGGATGTTTAAAATGTGCGTGGATTTGTGGGGATGACAAGAAACAGATATTGCTGATTTTATGAATAAAAAAAGTGGATTCTGGTCTAACGAAAAAAAGGGAAAGGGGGGTAGGAAATTTCAGTGGGGGGAAAAAAAATGGGATTTAAATCTGGATATCTAGAGATTTTAAGAAAAGGGAAAGGGGGAGCAGTAATTTAAATATCATTAGGGAAAGGAAAAAAGAGAATGAGTGGTAAATTCAAAAATTTTGTGGTTTAAAAAGAAAAGGTTGGATTTGAGAAGTGAGTCATAAAGCGTGTTGCACCTGGGAAGAGAGGAAGCAGGGGAAAGAGAGTTTTGGGAGTGTTAAGTGAATGATAGGACCTTTGAACCAAAGTGAGGGAGTAATTGTGGTGGGGACCTGAATGCTAAAAGAGGAAAAACTTTTAAAAGGGGGGTGTGGTAGGAAAGTTTGGGGTGCCGGGTAATAAAATGGGACCCCCTTTGGTTAACTTTGTATAGAAAGGGGTTTTATTATAGTAAACATTTTTTAAAGAAAAAGGGAAAAAATAAGTATACCATATGATGTAGGGCGAAATGACAGATTTGTTGGTTATGTTTTGGGTAGTAAAAGATGTTGAGTAGATTTCGGGATGTACATGTTTATAGGGGGGCCCCACAGATATTTCAGATAATTTTCTATTGTACTACATGAGATAAAAGGTAGAGGGGATAAAAGGGAAAATAGAAGCATCGGGAAGAGAAGGTAAAGGGTTTAAAACTAAAAGAGGAGGCAGTTAGGGTAAGATAAAAACAGCATTGGGGATAGATGGGCTAAAGGCAAGGCATGGGGGCGAAAAAAGGTAGGGGGAGGTTTTTTAAAGAGTGTTAAATTGTTAGCAGAAGTTTGTGGGTTTCAGGAAAGTGGGTGCAGGAGGGAAGAGGAGGAGGTGGAAGATGATGTAAAAGAGTAGAGGGAGAAAAAATTAGCATATGAGAAGTTTTTACAAAAAAAGTATGCAAGGAGGGGAAATAATGGAGAAAAGAGAGAGGGAAAAAGGTGGTGAAGCAAGTAAAAAAAGCAAATGAGAGAGTGGGTGAATGTTATAAAACAAATTTTTTTTGAAAAAAGAAAAGTTTTGGAGGGAGATTAACAATTTAAGAAACCCTAGAAAACAAATGGAATTTCAGTTAAAATAGGGAGGAGAGTTATTAAATGGAGTTAGAGGTATTGGGCAAGATGGAAGGGTATATTTTGAGGAATTGTTTAAATGTTTGATGAAGTTAGGGATGCTGTGATTTTCTGTATAGGGCAAGTGGAATAACATCTTGTAGGAGTGTGAAGAAGCCAGTTGTGAGTGTGTGGAGTTCGTGAGGCAGTAGGTAAATGAAAGTGGGTAAGGCAGCCGGGAATTATGGGATAAAGATAGAAATGTTTAAAAGGCAGGTGGGGAATTTAGTTTTGGTGTGGTTGGTGCAATTATTTAATATATGTATGGAAGAGGTAAGGTCCTAGGGATTGGCAGAGAGCATGGCATAGGTTCTTTGTATAAGGCAAAGGGGAATAAAAGAGAGTGCAAAATTTATAGGGGGATAAGTCTGTTGAGTGTACCTGGTAAACATGGAGTTTACCGGAGAGAGTTTCGGGGGTCAACGCCCCCTCGCGGCCCCACCCCCCCCCCCCCACCCCCCCCCCCCCCCCCCCCCCCCCCCCACCCCCGCCGCCTCCCCCCACCCCATGTGACAGGCCTTGGTGGATTCAGCGCCTGATCAACCAGGCTGTTGCTGCTGGCTGCACGCAAACCAACGTTACGTGCCACAGCCGGTGATCAGGAACGACTTTAGGTCCTTGTCTAGTGCCAGCTTGAAGACTGCCAGGGGGTCTGTGGTAATCCCCCTTATGTGTGTGGGAGGCAGTTGAACAGTCTCGGGCCACCTGACACTTATTGTAGGTCTTTAACGTGCTATTGGACCCCTGCTGTTCACTTGGGGGGTTGGTGCATTCGTCTGCCAAAGTCTTTTGCTTAGGTAGTGAGTGATTTTCGTGTGCCAAGTTCGGTATAGTCCCTCTTAGGATTTTCCAGGGTTATATAATCATCGTATCTCTCACTCCTCCATGCGTTCCAGGGATAAAGGTTTGGAACTCAAGCGTCCCATGTAATTGAAGTGTTTTATCTCCGGTTATGCGCGCGTGAAAGTTCTCGGTACCATTTTCTAGGTCGGCAATTTTCACCTGCCCTTGAAAGGTGCTGTTAGGTGCAGCAATTTTCAGCTTAGATAGACAAGTGATGAAGAGCTGTCATCATGGTAGTAGTGTTATAATTGAAAGAATTATGAGTAAGACGGGAGGAATAGGATAGCAGATGAACAAGGATGGCTTTAGGAAAGGTTTAGGGGGTTGTGTGGACCAGGTGTTTACAGTGAAACATATAAAGTGAACAGTATTTAGATAAGGCTAAAGAGCTCTTTGTGGGCACATTTATGGATTGGGAAAAGGCGTATGACAGGGTGGTAGGGGGGCAATGTGGACCAGATGTTGCAAGTGTATGGTGTAGGAGGTAGGTTATACTGAAAGCAGGAAGAGTTTTTACGAGGATAGTGTGGCTCAAGTTAGGAGTATGTTAGAAAAGAGGAAAAATTTTTTCCCAGTAAAGTAGGCCTTAGAACAAGGATGTGTGATGTCACCGTGGTTGTTTAATATATTTTAGATGGGGTTGTAAGAGAAGTAAATGCGTGGGTCTTGGCAAGAGGCGTCGGAGTTAAAAGATAAAGAATCACTCACAAAGTGGGAGTTGACTCACGAACTGCTCTTTGCTGATGACACTGTGCTCTTGGGAGATTTCTGAAGAGAAGCTGCAGAGATTGGTGGTTGAATTTGGTAGGGTGTGCAAAAGAAGAAAATTTAAAGGTGACATACAGGGAAAGAGTAAGGTTATGGAGATAACAAAAAGATTAGGTGATGAAAGATTGAATATCAGATTGGAGGGATGGGAGTATGGAGGAGGTGAAACGTCTTCAGATATTTGGGAGTGGGACGTGTCTGCTGATGGGGTCTATGAGATGAGGTGAATCATAGAATTGATGATGGGAAAAAAGAGTGAGTGGTGCACTTAGAGTATGTGGAGACAAAGAAACATTTGTCCTGGAGGGCAAGAGGGGAATGGTTATGAGAGTACTGTTTTACCAACGCTCTTTATGGGTGTGAAGCGTGGGTGAATGAAGGTTGCAGCGAGGTGAAGGCTGAGGCGTGGAGATGTCATGTCTGAGGGCAATGTGTGTGTGAATATATGCAGAGAATTTTCTTAGTTTGGAAGTTGGAGAGGTGCGGGATTACAAGAACTGTTTTGTCCGAGGGCTGAGGAAGGGTTGTTTGAGGTGGTTCGGCTTGTAGAGAGAATGGAGCGAAACAGAATGACTTCATGTGTGTATCAGTCTGTAGTGGAAGGAAGGCGGGTTGGGGTCGGCCTAGGAAGGGTTGGAGGGAGGGGGTAAAGGAGGGTTGTGTGCGAGGGGCTTGGACTTTCAGGCAGGCAAGCGTGAGGTGTTTGATAGGAGTGAATGGAGACAAATGGTTTTTATTACTTGACGTGCTGTTGGAGTTGTGAGCAAAGTAACATTTTATGATGGGATTCAGAAGGAAACCGCAGGCGCGGACTTGTGTCTGGAGATGGTGAAAGTACAGTGCCTGCACTTGAAGGAGGGGTGTTAATGTTGCAAGTTTAAAAACTGTAGTGTAAAGCACCTTCTGGCAGACAGTGATGGAGCTGAATGATGGTGAAAAGTTCTTTCTTTTTCGGGCCACCCTGCCTTGAAGTGGGAAATCGGACTGTGTGATAATAAAAAAAAACTAAAAATAACTTCACGTCTCATCTCAGCTAGCCTTGGTCTAAATTCTCCTCATGACTGTGTTACCTAAATCTGTCTTTGTCTCCACCTCTTCAATATGAGTTGAACTTCTTTGGTTTTGGTCTGTCTTTGCCACTTCGCTACTCCCCGCGCTGGTATTTCCTGATTAGCTCTTTTGATTCCTTTCGTCAATCTCTCTTCCGTAATTTCCTGACTCTTGACCACTTTTCGATGGTGCTCTCCTTCCTGCTCTTGTTGTCTGTTTTCTAGAATCACCAGCCTTTCCACGCCGTTAACCAACTTGCCCTTTTCTTCTCTTAAAATCTATCACTAACATTTCTATACTATCTTCTGACATAGGTAATTCCGGTAGTTATCCACCTTGATCGCGAGGTTACCTTGTAAAAGCTGATGTCTTGCTCTTCTGAACTCACGCACTACACTCTCTTGTTTCCAACCTCTTGATCGCATCCCCCCCCCAAGCGACACTTTCAACAAAATAAGGGGATCTCTCCGTCCTCTGTCTCTGACTTTGACCTTGTTCAACGGTTTCGTTGTCATTCTGTCCCTCTATTCCCTATTTTGTATGGCCTTCCCAAAACTCATAAACGGATATTCTCTTCGTCCTATTATATCTCTAGAGTTTCTGTCTCTTATTCTCTTACTCCTTTTCTTGGTACTTTTTCTCCTGACACTCAGTCACTCTCAAGACTTCATTTGAACGGTGTTTCGCTCTTCCCAACCTGTAAGATGCTTAGTCTTGTCGTTTGAGTCCTCTTCACAATGTCCCTCTTGGTGATGTCCTTGATTTCCTTAGAGAGAAGCCCATGAAGGGTTTCTTATCTCCCTATTCCCATGATGTTTTCCTGGATTGTTCCGCCTCTGTGTGGACTCTAACTCCTTTTCCTTCAGGGAAATATTATTCTAAACCTTCGGTGTTGCTATGGGCTCTCCTCTCTCTCCTGTTCTTGCTAATCTTTACATGGAATACTTCGAGATGTTCTTTTCTTCCTACTCGATGTGCAAACTTCACTCTGCTCCGCTATTCTTTGTGGATGACCTCTTTGCTCTGTGGCCTTCATGACTCCAGTCTCTTCACCTTTTCTTGAAGCTTTAACAATCTTGCCCTGCCATTAATTTAATAGCTGAAAGGGAATCTAATTCCTTACTTCTTTCCGTGTTGTCCACCGCTCAGATACAGGTTTTTCCTTTTCCGTTTACCGTAAACCTATGCATCAGTGGCATGTACATTTCACTACTTTTCCTTTTCTTGCTTCCCCCTGTCAAGAAAAGTGTTCTTATCTCCCTCTTTCTCCATGCCCTCCGCATCTGTGATCCTCATTTTCTTTCTCAGCAGAAATTTCCACTCTTCATAATTCATTCACCCGTCTTGGCTACCCTTCCCATGTCATTGACTCTGCCCTTCACGTGCTAAACGCATTTCTTCTATCCCAAATCTCTACCCATGGGACCTCTTTACCTCTGCACTTCCCTACATTTCCGGTCTTTCTAATTTCACTCAATTCTCTCTCCGTCCTTTAGACTTCAAGCTTTACTTCCGCCAGATAACACTCTTCGCACTAATCTCGTTTCATACCTATCTCCTCTATGGATGTTTCTGGGTCTACTCTTATTTCTTGCTCCTCCTGTCCTCTTCAATACTTCGGAGAAAGTGGACGATCTCTTTCTGACAGACTTAGGGAGCACAAAAATAGTGTTAGGCTTGCCGACCTAACAATGCTTTTTTCTGTTCACGTCATGAGATCATAGCCATCCAATTGATGGTTTCTGCTAAAACTGTTTTTCTTCCCACCTCAAACAGTCGCCGGTTAGTTGAATCCTCTCTTATTTCACAAACTTTCCTTGTATTAACCTTTAGCCCTGGCTTCGCATCCTCTGTAGATGCCTTCTCTCCCACTACATTGTAAATGCTCCAAACTTCAAACTCCCGTGACTTAACCTGGATCCTCATTTTCTTCTCTTCTTCTTCTTCTTCTTCTTCTTTTCTTCTTCTTTTTCTCTTCTTCTTCTTCTTCTTCTTTTCTTCTTCCTCTTTCCCTTTTCCATCTCTCCTTTTCTCCTCTGGGTTGTCTTTCTCTCTCCTTCTCGTGTTTCTGTTCTTCTTCATTTATTTTATTCATCCACTTCCCCTTTCAGCACTCGGTGCGCTTGCTCTTCCCTCTTGTGGTATTCTAGCTCTCTTGCAGGTGCTCCCCTTCTTTGTATTTGGATGGTCTCGTCTTACTTATTTCCACCACTTCTACCACTACCTCTTCTTCTTCTACTACAACAACTGATGAAATTAAGTGACACATGTGCGGCATCTGGTTGTTCTTTGTTGTGGCGTTTCGCTTCCAGTGGTGGTGGATGGCGAAACGTCTACGGTGTGGGAGACCAGGTGTTGTGCATGTGTCATTTTCATTCCTGTCTGGTATTATTACATTTCTTATACTACTCTACTACTTCCATACTCTAATACTACTACTAACTACTACTTACTATACTACTATACTACTACATCCACCTCTTCCTGCCTATATATAGCCGTCCTGCTCCACCTCTGTTGTGATGACTTTGTCAGTGGTCTCAAAGTCGGACCGAAACGTCGTGTAAAGCTTCTTCTTTTATGTGCGGGTTATTTGTGTATCATTCCAGTCACGGTATTGTGCCTTTTTGTTATTTATACACTTCAACAAATTATCATACATAGTAACATGTACATTAATCACCAGAGTAACACAAAAATTATCATACATAGTAACATGTACATTAACCCTGAGTAACACAAAAATTATCATACATAGTAACATGTACATTAAGCACCAGAGTAACACAAAAATTATCATACATTCAATTCAATTCAATTCAAAGTTTATTCTTTATAAGGATTACAATGCTGAGTTTACAGAATTTGGTTATTGTGATGGTTTACCTGTAGTTAAAATAATGATTAACAGAGTGTACACTAGAACACCTAGGCATGGCTAGGCATTTCAGGCAGACTTAGGTTAAATCTTAATTTAAAATATTACAAATTATGGAGGTAGTTGTATTATGGCTAAGATGACTATAAAAAAAAAAAATACTATGTTTGTGAGTATAGCAATGTGAATGCTTTTGTTTTGGCGCCACAGTACATAGTTTTCAGTATTCGAGTATATCACAGGATTCATTATTTTTAAGATTGAGATTAATATTTCTGTTTATGGTCAAATTGGTGAGTGAGTGTAAGTGTGAACCACCAGGTGGTATTCGTTGTAGTTAGTTGATGGGGTGTATCAGGGAGATAAGATGTTTTCTAATGGTAGTTTTGAAGGTGATGAATGTGTCTGCAGTTCTAGAGTTCTCAGGTAGGGTGTTCCAGATTTTAGGGCCTTTGACATACATTGAATTTTTGTAAAGGTTTAGTCGGACACGGGGAATGTCATAGAGATGTTTGTGTCTGGTGTTATGCCTGTGGATTCTGTCACAACTATCAAGAAAGCATTTTAGGTCAAGGTTGATATTGGAGTTTAAGGTTCTGTAGATGTAGATTGCCCAGTAGTAAGTGTGGATGTACTGAACAGGGAGTAAGTTTAGATCTATGAAGAGTGGGGGGGGTGTTGCCAGGGATTGGATTTAGTGATTATTCTTACTGCAGCTTTTTGTTGGGTTATTATTGGCTTTAGGTGTGTTGCTGCAGTTGATCCCCAAGCACAAATAGCATAGGTGAGGTATGGATAAATGAGTGGTATAGTGTGAGAAGGGCATTTTGAGGCACGTAGTATCGTATCTTGGAGAGGATCCCATCCGTTTTGGATACTTTTTTGGTTATGTGTTGGATATGGGTGCAGAAATTCAGGTTGTTGTCAAGGTATCGGCCTAGGAATTTGCCCTCATTATGTCTGGTAATTAGAGTGGGTTGTCGATCTAAATTGTTAATTTGTGCTCTCCTGCTCTGCTACCCAACATAAAATAGTAGGTTTAGGTCAGTGTTAAATCTTAAGTTTAAAATTGTCTGTCATCCAAGTCTATATTTTGAATCAGTCTACATGTTAACAATGGGTTGATGGTGGCAAGATTAGGGTGAGAGATGACGTAGGTCGTAGTCGTCAGCAAAGAGAAATGGGATTCAGGTGTTGGGATACGTTTGGAAGATCATTGATTTATATGAGGAAGAGCAATCGGGACCAAGGACACTTACCTCTGAAACTCCATTATCAAATGTACATTAACCACCAGAGTAACACAAATAAATTAATCATACATAGTAACATGTACATTAAGCACCAGAGTAACACAAAAATTATCATACATAGTAACAAGTACATTAAACCACCAGAGTAACCAACAACAAAAATTATCATACATATTAACATTGTACATAAAACGCACCAGAGGAACACAAAAAAACCCAAGTGACTTAAATTGTGCTCCTTGTATATCTTATAATTTAAACCTTAAAACAACTAACTCAACTATCTGAAAATCAGTTACAATAAAGTAAGATATATTGTTAATAAGGAATACCCATGGCCTGGCAAGGATGGAAACTTTGAGGCTGTTTCCTTACACCAGTTGTCCCATTCATCTAGCAAGTAGGTACCTGTGTTATAGTTGACTGGTATGAGTGGGGGGCATCCTGTGGGTGGAAATCAATATTGATGACCACAACAGAAGTAAGACAGACAGTCCCTTGAATGGACTCACACTCTTTCCTGGGTTATCTTGGGTGGCTAACTCTCCGGATTTAAAAATCTGAACAAAATCTTACTCTAAGTTAAACCAAGTTATTTACATTAACCCTTTTACTGTCGCAACCCCTGAGGTGTCTCCTGGTGTCGCAAAATTTAAAAAAAAATAATAAAAATTATTTTTATCTTATGAAAAAGATAGAGAACTTTTCCCGATTGTATGACACCAAAAAAAACGAAATTTGATGAACCACAGACGGAATATTCTCTGGCGAAGTTAGCAATCCTCGGCGTGTTTTACAAATCAGCGATTTTGCGCACTTGAGCCCTATTTTCGGGCTAATTCCGTTGTTTTCCATTAGCCCAAATTCGTAGCAATTTCTTTAAGAACTTCATTTTTTCTATCGATTAAGTACAAGAAACTGCCCATTTACCGATTTCAACTACCTAATAATGTGGTAAGAAATTTCAATTTGGCCAATTTCACGAAAACAAAAAATAATGACAATTTCAAAAAAAGGTCCAGAATGAACAATGCAGACATTCCTGGATCTAAAATAACATTTTCTTTGTTCAACAGTCCTGTCTCCAAGCCCCTCGTATAATTAATTCATGCTTTCTATTTAGAATTTTTATTCAAACAAAAAATAGAAAATTACTATTATGCAGACTCTACAATACTGTAATAAATTGTATAAATAACATCAACCCGCATCAAGACTGCATATTAAAATGGCTAGATTGACAATTTATTGTGCATGCATCATTTGTTTACTTTTGCACATTGGGAAAAATCAAACAATATCCGCTACTTAGGGGGGGGGGGGGGGGGGGGGTACTCCATTCTAGGGTTCTTTTTAGAGTAAAAAACATCAAAATCATCCTCTATTTCTATGATATGTTTTCCATCTATCAAATGAGACCGAAAAACGAGATACAACCATAAATACTATATGAAAATAGACCACGACGTCGGCAATTTTAATTGAAAAAACGGTCGAGTTTTTTTTTTCTCATTAAGCATCCTGTGTGCTCCAGGATTTTTTTATATGTGCACACTTACCACACAGACCTCCATTCTACTCACATCTGGGCCTACCAGCTTTCTCCTGCTTGATTTGAAGCCGCAATAATTTATGAGTAATAAATATGTCAAACACGGTACCTCGTAAGATGTATAACTATGTCTGCAACAGTCAAATGTTTAAATTAAGAGTGGATCAACTACAGAAACAGGTGCTTATTTAAATTAAAGTACCTAAAAATTTACATAGTCCACATAGATACATTTTTAATTGATCAGAGAAATTCAATTCAGGTTGACTATAAAAGTTTACCATATAATCTGTGGACCATATTGCTACCATATTAACATATAAGAATAATTTTTCCTCAACGGACCTTGTGGCCTGGTAGCAAAAGTCTCTCGCTTCAACACAGTGGGTTCTGGGTTCAATTCCCACTAATGGGGTTGAAAACATTGGACATATATCTGTACACTGAGATGGTCTATGTTCACCAATCAGTAAAATGGGTATCTGTGTGTTAAGTCCGTTGGGTGTGTGGTCACATCCAGGGACAAAATTGGCCTAATTCACCCAAATGCATTTTTTTGGGCCCATGAACAATCTTTCTATATACGTGGACCCCGACTTACGATATAATCATTCTGAGAGCCCATCGTAAATGAAAAGATCATAGGGTTGAATTAATTTTTCCCCTTTCGAAATAATGGAAATCAATTAATCCGTTCAAGACACCCAGAAGTATGAAAAATTTAATTTTTTTTACCACATAAATATACCATTTTCCTACCACACAAAAAGGAAGGAATACATGCACAATTAATAGAGTAGAAAACATTCACACTATATATATTGTGTATGTACTACTCTACTAAATGAAGAATTGCAATCATAACTGCCACTTACTTACGTAGAACCCACAGTAGACCCAAGAGAAACAACAGAGTACCTACAAACTGAAAAATTACTGATAGAGTGAAGAACTACCCCACAAACATCAAGCACAGCCCCGCAGCAGACGGACTACCTACTGACAAGCTCTTAACAAATTTAGGTTTCTACAAACAAACCACAGCAACTCCTGTACTACTATGAGACACTACTAGAAGAAACACACTAGAAATCAAGGCAGCACCTAGAATATCGACTATTCCATAAGACACCCCATCAGGATGCCGGATGCCCCATCCACCCCCTCACCACCCAGAGCGATGCATCACCGACAATAAACAAAGGCTGACTCCCCCTCAACCCACCAACCAAGGCAACTCGGCAACAAACACCACCAACCATGACTGACACCCTCTCTACCTCTACTGCCTTCATAGGAATTTAACCATCTGATATGGCTCCCAGGTATGACTAATGATCCGACACTTTAAAAGAATTAACCCATCCAAAAAAAAAAACCACCCTAACGCTAGATAACTGAATCTTTTAATCTTGAAAATATTTTCTCTCCGCGCCAACTAAAACAAACCATGAATCTAAGTATAACTTCACCTTGAGAAATAAGATCACAGCCTTGAACAACGCAAACAACAACTGTCATGACAGGATTTTGTCAAGACCCTCCAATCAGTCCTACCAGTCACACGATCAAATAGAATTCCCTAAACAGAAGATTGAAGATGCTGTCAAGGACTGGAAAATAAACATTGATACCCAAACTGACCAACTATTTGCGTACCAAGTATGATAAGGCAGAAGTCAAGATAATCATAGCCGATGCTGAAGTGAATAACTCACTCTTTATCTAGTAAATAAACCATCCAACTGCAATTCTACAATGCTCTCCAGAATCATACGCAACCACCTACTGGTTAATGTGCAAGTGTCGGAAATAAAATAATCACCGGTACTAGGAACCCAATATAGAAAAAGTGTTATGCTCAGATTTCACACACAAGACAGGAAAAAAAATCCAACAATTCATCTATAAAGCAAAAAAAGATATATACATAAATGAGTCTCACAAGAAAACGACAGAACCTCCTGTTACAGAAGTGAGAAAACTGAAACGTGAGAAAAAGTGATAAAATTCACTCAGTGCATTGTACGTGATGTACAAATTCTAAGTAAGAAAAACAGCATGTAGGCCAAGTGCACTATATTAACAAATGAAAATGAACTACAAACTTATCTTCATGATCAACATTACAGAGTCGACTGATATTAGTGACCAATTCATTGTACTAAGTTAGTGTATGTTATTAATGCCATTATTGAACTAATTCCCTGTACTATCACCTCCTGGATAGTATTTACTTCCTCAATTATCCCCCCTTGTGTCCCACACAGTTCCTTATGTGTGACCCAATTTGGTTATCGTTCCCAGATTTCCCATTCACAATTCATTACTTGTTAACCCTTAAACTGCCCAACATATCCTACTTTCATTATGCGTAATGCTCCATAATGTAAATCTACTTTTTTTTTTTTTTAGTAAATTTCAAATATAACAAAAAAAAAAGAAGGATCAAAGATTTTTACACATATATCAAAAAGTAAAAAAAAAAAAAAGTTTATTTTTTTACATACTTTCAACTTTTTAAAAAAACATGTAAGATCTACGTTTGACAGTTTAATTGTATAATAAGATACTACTCCTATCATAATATCTGTATTACCATTTATTCCTACTTAAGCACTGTTATAAATTCTTTTCTAATCTTACCTAATTTTCCTTTGCTCCCAAACTACAATAACAAACTAGTGTATGTGTCCTACTACACACTGTTCAATTCCAGTACCATCTTCCACTAGCTAAGTAAATCCAACTATCTCAAATAATATTATCTTTAGTGATATTAATTGCTTCAAACTTTATACTATAAGGCAAATCTTACTCTCAGATTAATTTCATATCATAGTGTCAATCTATTAAAGATTGTTTTTACCACTAATTTAATTTTAGTCCCTTTTGCAGATTACTCCTGAAATAATCTCTATATACCAATACCATGTACCTCCCTTAATACAGTAAATGCTAAGCACCTAGTACTACAACAATTAAAGGGCTACTGTTCAGGAGAATTTTAATAATTTTTTTCCCTTCTGCCCATATAGACACATGTTAATTAAAATACCCCAGTTGCTTTTGAGAACAACTCCAGGAAATGCTATAGGATCAATTTATTGTTCATTTAATAATATACATCTTTTTTTAATATTTAAATACTTCAATAGTAGGCCCTTTATTTTAGCTGTAAATATCTAACATAGTCATAAACTCAACATTTGTTTAAAATAATAAAGGTGCTGTTAATAACTTAAAAGTATAACTGAAATTATCTATTCTGTAATAACCTCTTTTTCTTTTAAATTTCTACAAGATTTAGAATAATTGTGGAGTCTTTATTCAAAAGTCTAGCAGATTTAATAGTAAATCTTAATATTAATTTACTAATAAAGTCTATTTTGTAAAAGTTACTCTCATCCATGATTACAGGTCATAGATCCTGATTAAACTTTTGCTAAATGAATTACACGAATCAAACAGCAACTGTAAATTCCAATACAAGCATTACACAATTTCCTTCATTCATATATATCAATCAACACACTCACAAGAAACCTGTCTTAGCCTTTATATTACAGATGTCATATACCATTCCTGTCACATAGCCATACACCAACTGTATAACAGACCAGCAAGGGGGAGGAACAGCTGTGGTACTACACAAATCAACTCGAATGTTATCAATAGAATTTTGCACTAGGGACGAGCATGGAGAATATAACACAGCAAAATTTAAATCAAAAGACCTGCAAAAACCCATCACAGTTATAAAACATCTACAGAGTACCACAGTCAAACATTTAACCACATTAGTTAAACAAGGAAACATGATTACTGATGCACCATATGATAAAAACCACCTTACTACATCAGGAGTTTCAACATAACACAAGTACTACAGACCAGGACCCACAATTAACCGAATTCACAAACCCAATGAGAACTGACCTGTTTCCTACAGCAATATCTAAACCTACAAGAATCACTGATACAAGCATCTCCTTAATAGACCACATCTGACAAACACATATCCCCCTTTAAAATTTTCGGCATAATCACAGACAGCAACTACAGACCACAACCCCAATCTTTCCATACCAATCTTGGCAAACTGCCACAAGACATTACTAAACTAACCTTCAGACTTACATTAACGTGGCACAGTTAACAACTTTTATAGCACTAGGAATAACATCGATGGCAAAAATGAGCTCGAAAAACATATACAGATATGAATGAATGTAAAATATTTATTTATAAAAAGCTCAAAGCCTCTATAACTAACCTTGCCCTAAAAAAACTAAATGGTCACACAAAGAGACTGAATACATTCCTTGTCTAACACAATGCATCCTCAAATCCATTACACAAAGCACAAATGTGAAAAAACAGTATATAACGGGTCAAATAACTAGATAACATCCTAAACAAAACTCGTAATCACTTACCACATGATAAGAGGTCTAGAAAAATAGTTAGCAGTAAGCCCTACTTATACGGTGGGTTAGGTTCTAGGCTTATTTGCCGTGAAAGCAGACATGCCTGAAAGCAGAACATTGCCGTAAAGCAGAACGCCTTTTTTTCCATTTATAAATGCATATTGTAAATCCAGACAACAAGTATACACAAATTATATAAGTTTTTAGTAATAGAACTAGTATTAAAAAATACAAAAATACAAATACATTACACATACACTCATTACTTATCTTAAAGTATTTGCAATCTTAATGTAGGTCGAGAGGTGAGTAGTACTTATTTGTAGGAAGTCAGGTGTAGGTAGCCCTGGTTCCCAATCTCATACTTAATATACGATATTTATCCCTTTCAGGGTTTCAGCCGTACTAGTACGGCTTACGCTCCAGGGTTTTTGATGTGCTAGTATGCCTTAATTCTAGCGCCCTCCAATCTAGTGAGAGAAAGCTGGTAGGCCTACATATGAAAGAATGGGTCTCTGTGGTCAGTGTTTACCTGGAGTTTGACCTTGAGATAAGATTCCGGGGTCAACGCCCCCGCGGCCCGGTCTGTGACCAGGCCTCCTAGTGTGCGCAGTATAAAAAAATCCTATAGCACACAGTGCGTAATGAGAAAAAAAAAAACTTTGACCGTGTTTTTGGATTAAAACATGCGTAATGAGAAAAAAAAAAACTTTGACCGTGTTTTTGGATTAAAACAGACTTTGCACTATATTTTCGTATGGTATTTATTGTTATATTCTAGTTTTCCTGGTCTCATTTTATAGAATGGAAGACATATTACAGAAATTGAATGATTATGACTGGTTTTAAAAACAAAGAAAAACTACATTGAAGATAGTGCCAAAGTAGCAGAAAATGTTTGATTTTTACCAAAGTTCAAAGTAAACAAATCTCATGCTATGATCCATATACACGTCAATGGTGATCTAATAATCTATTCCAACAAATGCACTGATAATATTATACCAATTCAACACCAAATGCATAGTCTGTATAACAGTAAAACTACTACATTTTGTGAGAAAAAAAATTCAAAAAAGTGGAAAGCAAAAGAATGTAAGAGAGGCATGGGGACTGTGACAATTCAACAGAGGAAAAGTTATTTTAGTGCCAGGAATGCCTTGATTATTCTGGAACCCTAGTTTGGAAATTGCATCTAATGAAATTTTGTGTTGAATATTGGCAAAATTGCTAAATTCTGACCACAGAATTGGATAATGAAATTGGTAAATGGGTGGTTTCTTGTACTCATACTATAAAAAAAATGGAGTACTAGCGACATAGATATTATGATTTTTGTTGACAAGTACACTGGAATTGGCCCGAAAATATGGCTCAAAGTGTGCAAAATCGACGATTCTTAAACATCGTATGAGACCGCTAACTTCACGAGAGCATAATCCATAAAGTTTACCCACAAATTCCATACTTATGGTGTCATTATGATTGAGAAAAAGCTTCACTAACCTTTTTCATTATAAAAAATTTTTTTTTTTTTTTTTGAAATATGGCCGAACCTAAGAACAAGTCTCTAGAGTGCCTGTCGACCCTGAAAGTTACAAAACAGCCAGAGAGTTAAAATCAAGATACAGTCCACACAATTTAACCAAAAAAAAAGTAATTCTTAATTGTAGGAAAGAGGTAGTATGTAATTATCATAGTATTTAATACTGAAGGAATCCTGATTTGAAACTCGCCGGGGGCAACACCTACCGGCTCCTACACCTGTAGGCCCAGAGCCATAAATAACAATCGACATACCTTGATTACTGAATTAAATCATTTCAATTCAACTACCATTAATGTCATCATGAACCGAAGGGGAGAAAAAATTAATAAATTATTCCAAAAAAATGTAAAGTCATAATGGGATTGGCGTGCCAAACGCAGGTTCAACATATTTTCTGCGGGGGGGGGGGGGGGGGGGGGGGGTGGTGGTTTGGGGGGAGCAGAGAAAACGTAATGTTTGTCCCTCCACCAGGCTACAACGAAGGTCACAAGTTATTATTATCAGAGCACACATAAAATATGCCAATAAATGCCAGACATGTTTATTGTCGACTAGTACGTGGAATTGGTCGAAATTGGTGCTCAAGTGTGCAAAATCGCCGATTCATAAGCCGCTGAGACCGTTATCTTCGTCGAGGAGCATAATCCAAAAGTTTTCCATCAAATTTCAAATACTTTTGGTGCCATTAAGATCGGAAAAGATTCTCTACTTTTCATGAGAAATTATTCGTATTTTTTTTTAAATTTGGCTAGACCCTGAGAACGATCACATATAAGCCTGTCGCCCACAAATGTGGTTAAGCCTTGAGAACAATTAGTTTGAGTTTTACAAAGACATGACATATGGTTGCATGCATTGGCAGTACATACATATATTGATTGGGCCTCCAAGTTGTTACACCATTTTATGTGAAACAAATAATGATAAATTTTATGAATATAGCAATTATAAGATACAGTTATTCATATATACGTGGTTGTGGGTTGTAAGTGATTTTTGAGAAGAGACTTGAATTTATAAACCTAATCGTGTTTTCCATAACTAAAAGCCAGGAACTGAGCAAACCATAAAATACTGTGCCTTACAATAGCAAATTCGAAAATGAGCATAGCGTGAGGTTACAGCGAGGAACATACAAAGATTGAATGTGCCATGTTTTATGGTCATGTGTTTTCAGTTGAGGTTTGGTAAGTATACATGTATAGGTGAGGATTAAAACAGAGAATAGTGTACAGTAGTATGTAAAATGTTTCCAACTAATCAGGAATAAACAACATTATCACGTTAAACTCTAAAATGAAAAAATAATTCTGAGTAGCTTCCATTATACGTGAATAGAAAATCATACATGACTGCAGCCTTATGATGGGAAAAAATAGTTGTCATAGATGGTTTGTTGTTGTTGATCCCCATGCACGAAATTCCAAAGGTGAGATAGGGGAAAAATACGAGAGTGAATAGGGCCAGGAGGGTCTGACTTGTGGAACATAGTACCGTAACTTCGATAGTATGCCTACGGTATTGGAAAAATTTTCTTGGGATTTGTTGTATATGAGTATATTGAAATTTGAGGCTATTATCAAGTGGATTCCTAAGAATTATCCCTCTGTGATCTTTGTGATATGTGAACTTTTTTATCATTATGTTAATAGGGACAACTGAAGCTCCTGTTTAACCAAACTGAGAGAAGTGGTTTTGCCATGTTAGAGTAAGTTTGTTAGTCCCCTCATCCAGTAGTATTTTCTTTTAATTCAGTATATACAGTATGGCAGCATGCTGGGCTGGGTGAGAGAAGACATATGTATGTCATCTGCAAACAGTGGTGGTTTGATAGATGCTAAGCATTTGGTAGGTCATTTATGTATATAGAAAGAGAAGAGGGCCAAGGATACATCCGCTCTGGACACCAACTTTAGTAGGCTGTGCGGAAGAGTTTGCCCATTTTTTTATACACATATGGCTTCTTTCATGAGGTATGACTTTATGTTAGTTAGACTAAGTGGCCCTCTTATACCATATTTTGACAATTTTATGTGGACAAGTCATGGTCAACTGTATCAAAAAGCTTTGAACAAAGTCAAATGAAGACCCCAGTGGGCTTCATTTTTTTCCTCTATTGCAGTGTATAAATTTTTCTGCAAATGTAAAATAGCACATTAAGTGATTTTTATAGGCCTGAACCCAAAATGGCAGGGGGTTTAGTATGTTTATGGAATGATGTAGTAATAGATTCGCTTAATGAATTAATTTTTTTTCGAAAGATTTTAGAGAGAGGGTTGTAAGTTGGTATATGCCTATAGTTATTCAAGTCTGTTTGGTCTCCTCCTTTATGGATCGGGGTTGACCCTTGCTTATTTTATTGATAACTGTAGGAAGTAGAGTTCTATGTGATTTGTAAAAGAGTGTTTGTCAAAGATTGGTGATAGTGTACTTGTGATGCTTAATTTTCTATATGAAGGTGTTAAGGGTTTAAAATCTCCTGCCTTGTTTTTTAGTGTTTTGATAATAAGGGAGACTTCAGAAGGTTAGTCCGGAGCTAGGAACATGTGTTCGGGTATTTGCCAGTGAGGTGTCACTGGGGTGGGGTATCTGAGCTTGGGATTTTTTTGGCAAGGTTTTTTTCCTATAGTAGAAGAAATTATTAATTCAGTTTACTGTTTCAGTTGGTGTGAATTTTTGTTCATCTGGTTTTGTTTAGTTCAATTTTGCAATTCGTGATATCTTTTTGTTCCTAGAAATTCCTGATAAGGGTTTTCCAGTCTTTTTATGTCACCTCGTAAGTTGGATAATCCTGTTCCCATATACAGTCTTTTAGGCCTTCTTATCAGGCAGGTTAGGATTGAGACGAGTAACGTTTTGTTTGGTCTCTGGTTATGTGACTATTCTGTACTGTTTTTCCGTATAGGTGCTTTGAGTTTATGGATTGAGGTTGCAGGGTTTTAGCCAGGGACTGTTCAGCCTCTTAGCTGTCATCTGTTTAGTTTTTTGGTGGGCAGTGTTGTTGTAAAGGAATTGGGTCTTTTTTTATGAAATTATAATACATTTCGTCAATATCTGTATAGCTTCAGCTCAGTGTTAACCAGTCAATTTTTGTCCACTGCTGCTGTGAAGTTTATTAATGTTCACCTCATTTTGGAAGACTGAAAGTGACTTTAGTAGTGTCTTGGGGTAATTTCCCAAGATTTGTGATGAGGAAGGTAGGGTAGTGATCTGTGGTATTATCTGTGATTATGCTTGATTTTAAAGGGGATATGGTGTTGGTCCAGATGTGATCTAGTATGGAAACACTAGTCTCTGTAACTCTTGTAGGTTTTGTTACTGCTGGTAGCAACATGCAGTTACTCATAGTGTTTGTGAATTCAGTAACGTGTGGGTCCTGGTCTTGCGGGAGATTTATATTGAAGTCTCCAGAGAGTAGTAAGTGATCTTTGTTCATGCGTGCATCAGTTATCATATTTTTCCTAGGTTTTCACTAAAATGGCTAATTTTTGACTGTGGTACTCTGAAAGAGTTTATCACTGTGAGGGGGTTTTTTAGGTATTTGGATTTAAATTTAGCAATTATATATTCCCCATGTTCACCCTTTTTGGGCAAGTATTGTGTTCTTTTTATTGGGGTTGGGAGTAGTATATAGCTGTGCCCCCCCTTGTAGATCTGGGCCTACATTTTTGATTTATGGCTTTTGGAAACCCGGGAATGGCATAAAAAAATCTGTAGTATTTTGGTTTTTGACGGGGTTTCAGTGAGAGTTATGATGGAAAATTTGCAGCGGGGTTTTAAAAAAATTTGTATGGGGTCATCTTTAATATTTATTTAAAGATTGATAATTGTATTTAAAAGACATTTTATGTTTTTTGGCTCTGAGAAGTCCCTTTTAAAATTTTTCTGCTTGTTGTTTCCCTGGAGTTTACCTGGAGAGAGTTCTGGGGGTCAACCCCCCCAGGGCCCCGGGTCGACCAGGCCTCTTTGATTCTTTAAAGGGGGCCCTTTAAAAAGGGGGGGTTGGGTTTTCAGGATAAAGGGCTTGTTATCAAAAGGGATTTATAGGGGAATCTATATTTAAAGAATTAAGTAAAAAAACAAAGAAAATTTAAAACCTACCATCCGACTTACAAACCGGGAGTTCGGTTCCGAGAAACCCGGTCGAAAGTCGAAATGGTCGAAATTTGGAATTTTAAACTACTAAATATAAACCCAAAAAAATTTTTTTAAATGATTTTTTTTTTTAAAATTGTTTTTATTTTGGTTTTCAGCTTTAGTTTTATTTTTTTTATGCTGTTAGTACAGTCCTCCCTCAAAAATCCGGCATCTTGGGACCTTAGGGGTGTGGTTTTAACTGAGTTTTTTGGGTTTTTACAAGTGGTTAGGTTAGAAAAACCTTAATGAAATTAGCCAACTTGACTTCCCACAAAGTTTCATTGTACATCGGAAAAAATTGAACATTTCCTCTTACTTTGACCTCAATTTAAAGGGTACTTTTCATCATGAAAGCAACCCAAAATCATGTCTTTTTCTGTAATATATTTTCCCATTCTATCAAATAAAGTCCAAAAAAAACGGGGAAATACAACCAAAAAAACCCATACGAAAACTCTCCCAAAGAGGGGCAAATGGCTGAAAAGTAAAACTCCCTTATTTATCGCCCCTTTCTTTTTTTTTTTTTTGTTTTTTGTTAAGAAGCATTTTTCCACCCCAAACATTCCCAAAAGTTTAAATGAGTTTAGCCCAAAAAAAACAACCGAGAAAAAAAAATATTTCCCAAAAAATAAAATTTTAGGGCCCAAACCCCAAGCCAGGTACGGGAAATAATTTCACTTTGCCCTGACTTTTTCGGGGTTACCCCCGGTTTCCCTCTAATACACTTCAAAGTTAAATAATCTGTGTAACTTTTTTTGTGTATATTTTAATAAACTTTTTTACTTCTGGGTTTTGTCAACCGAGTACAAGAAAACCGCCCCATTCATTTAATTTCAACAAACCAAATTTAAAGTGGTCAGAAATTGGAAATTTTGGGCCCGATTTCACAAAACTTTAAACCCAGCCCCCAAAATTTATAAAAATTGGATCCCAAAAAAAACAAGGGCAGACATTCCTGGCACTAAAATAACTTTTTCCCTCGGGTTCATTAGTCACTGCGCGGGCCCCCTTCTTTACCATTTGGAATTTTTTATTCACTAAAAAAAATTAAAAGGTTTTAGTGTTATGCAAAAAAATTTTTTGAAATTTTTGAAATTTAATTTGGGTATAAAATAATTCAAACCCTTTCTCGACTCCGAAATTGGGAAAATTTGGACCTGGGGGGCGGACGGTTTTGGGAGGGGTTCCGGTTTTTGGTTTAACCTTGAGTTTTCGCAAGGAATAGAAACATTTTCCCGCTACTGTGAGCAAAATTTTTAAGGTACTTTTTTTCCCAGGGAAAGCAATAAAAAATAATATCAAATTTCGGGAATATATCTTTAAATTTTTTTTAAATAGACCGAAAAAATGAGAATATAACCAAAAAAACCCCATACAGAAATATCCGCTAAGCAAGGGGCAAAGGGGCGAGAAGGGGAACACCGCTTTTTAAGGGTCTGATTTCTTTTTTTTTGGTTTTAAAAGAAGAAGTATCTTTCCTTTCATACATTCCCCTTTTTTTGAGAAAAATAACCCAGCAAAGAACTGAGAAAATAATATAATATAAAAATAAAAAATAATAATAAAAAATTTTAATAATAAATAATATAATAATAATATTCTTATTTACTACACTTACATTTTTCAGGTATAAGGGCCCTAGCGAACATCCCACATACTACTATAAAAGTCCCGCTTTTTAAAATTTTTAAATTTTATTTTTATTATCACACGGGCCGATTCCCACCAAGGCAAGGGTGGCCCAAAAAAAGAAAAAAATTTCACCATCTTTTCCACTCCATCACTGTCTTGCAGAAGGGTGCTTTACATACATTTTTTAAACTGAAACATAACATTTGGTTAGCAGATATATCAAAAAAAATTTAGGTCAGTGTCCCAGGATAACACCCCACTAATCGACTAACCCCCCGGTACCCATTTTCGGAGGGGTAAACATAGAAACGGGTGTAAAAAAACCCCTAATGTTTTTTCCCCTAGTGGGAACAAATATTTACCAAAAATCATATAGGGGCAAACCCAAGCCAGGTCCCAGAAAAAAAAGCTACGTTGATTTTTTTTTTGGGGTTATAAAAGGTTCTCTAACATACCCGGCGGGTGTGATAATCTGTAGAGAGAAAAATAACTTTTTTCTTTGGGTTTTTAGGGTTTGCGGGTTACAAGTGTAAGCCCGCCCTGTCTAAATTCTTTTTTCCCATAATAAAAACCCACCAAGACAAAAAATGGGAAAGAAAGGAATTTGTTTTCCATATCCTCTCCCATAACCCCCGTTTGAACTGCTCGGTGTTTTTTGGCAAATATTATTCATTCTGGAGTATTTAACATGTTTTTTTGTTATTTATAAATTTTTTATTGTGTTTATAATTTGATCAAAATTTTGATTGGGGGAAATAAGCGTAAAGGGGATATTGCATAAAATAAAACATATTCTCCGCTTCATGTTACTGAGTTCTGGGAAATGCCCGGGGGGGCTTCAAAGGGCCCCCTTATCTTTAAAGGATAAAGTACTGGGGGGTAGGTGCTTTAAAATAATGGGAAACATTTCTTTTAAAATTTATTGGAACCCTGGCTTAGTGGGTTTTAAAAAAAAGCGGTTAAAAAAATAAATAGAGAAAAAGAAATGGGAAAAATGCAGCAAGAGCAAACCCCCCAAACAGTCCAGGGAGGGTTGGGGTGGGACCCCGGAAATTTGAAATATGCCAGCCCAAAATTAAATGCCAAATAAATGAAGGAAAACCGGGAAAACTGATTTTCCAGATTTGGAGGGAGGATTGTACTGTAGTTTTTACTTTTAAGGTTTAGGGTAAACATGTTACCAAAAACAAATGGGTTTTTTTATTTCCCAGAAATTTGGGCATAAAAAACCCCCGGTCGTAAGTCGAGTGGGCCCTAAGCCGAGCAGGGAGAATCGGAAGATAGGTGATTCTAAAGCTAATTTAAAAAAGCCCTGAGTTTTTTTTAAAAAAATGTAAAAAAAATTTTATCTAAGGGGAGTTTTTTTAAAGCTAAAAAATAAAGGGGACACTATAAAAGGGCTTTTAAAAAAAATTTTTGGGAACAAATAAAATGGGGAAACAAATAAATGGGGAAAATAATGGCAAAAAAAGTGAACCCTTTTTTACACCCTTTGCACTTTAGAATACCCTTGGGTTAATTTTTTAAAAATTGTGGGAAAATATGAACAAAATTTGGGTTTTGTTAAAAACCTTTAAAAAAAAGGAGAAAAAAATTTGGAACTTTAAATTAAATTTCATTTGGGCCCCCCGGGTTAGGATATTTTTTCATTCCAAAAGTATGTTCAGGGGCCTTACTGAAACCCAAAAATTTGTTCCCATAAGGAAAATTGTGATTTTGATTGTCCCTTTCGACCCCCCCAAAAATACAGTACAAACCAATTTCATAAAAACACTGCATAATTTGGTTTACATTTGGGGAAATGATCGTAAAGCGGGGGGGTCTACTGTTTAAATTTTAAAACAAAGTTTTAAAATTTGGGAGAAAGTAACTAAGATATGATATTGATTTGGGGTTTTTTTTAAGGGGATTGACATAGTGTAAATAAGAACATACACTAGTGTGTTTTTTGTAGTTTTTGGGGGAAAAAAGGGGAAAAATTTGGTATGTTATAAAGAATTTTAAAAGTGCTTAAAATAGGAAAAAAAAAGGTTATACAGATAAATTTTTTAAAGATTTAAATTTTATAAATTTAAAAAAAAATAAATTGTGAAATTTGGGGGAAACTGGGAAGATAACACAAATTTTTGGGGTTTACACAAGGGAAATGTGTGGGACCCAGGGGGGTGAGGTTTTAAATACTATCTAGGAGGTGATAGTTAAAGGATTTGTTTTAATAATGGAAATAGTAACATACACTTTTCTTTAAAGGAAAATTTTGGGCCCTAATATCAGTCAGACTCTGTAAAGTTTGCATCATGAAAGGGAAAATTTGCTAAGGGTTTATTTTCATTTGGGAATGTAAATACACAGGGCCTAAAAATTTGTTTTTCTTTTCCCAGAATTTTTTCCATCCCTACAAAGCATGGTGAATTTTATCTTTAAATTTTTCACATTTCGTTTTTTTCCTCTTTTCAGGGGGTTTCTTTTCTTTTCTTGTGAGACTAAAATTTTTTTTAAATATTCTTTTTTTTGCTTTAATAGTGAAATAATTAGGTCTTTTTTTCCCGTCTTTTGTGTGTAAATCTGAGCATAAAAAAAACCCTTTTTTTACTTTTTGGGTTCCCCCAGTAAAAATGCGAAATTTTTTTAAATTTTCCCAAAACGACACACCCCAACATGTGGTGGTCACGTATGGGCCCGGGGGAGTTGGGAATCTTTTCAGTTTTGGGAAAGGTTTTAAATTAAGATAATAAAAAATAAGATTTGTTGGATTTTTAACCCCCGGGGGGTTTAGCCAAACCCCGGATAACCAAAAAAAGTCAGGGGGGCGTCATCAAGGGTGTCTAACTTATTTCCATTGGGGTCCTTAATCTTGTCCCCCCCGGATGCGGGCCCCCCACCATTTGACTAAAAAAACCCCGGTACCTATTTGCTGCTAGGTGAACAGGACAACAGGTGTAAGGAAACGTGTCGAAATGTTTCCACCCGCCGGGAATCGAACCCGGGCCCTCCGTGTGTGAAGCGGGAGCTTTAGCCACCAGGCCAACGGGCCACCCTGGGAAAGAGTGGACTGTTAATTACTACTGCATCAGATAACTTGTCTTGCTCTGCTTTGTCATCTTGGTTAGCAAAATAATTGTTCAATTGGGTATCCATGTTTATTTTTCAGTCCTTGACGGCATTATCAATCTTCGTGTTTAGTGAAGTTATTTGATCTTTGTGGCTGGTTATAACTGATTGGAAGGTCTTGCCAAAATCAGTCATGCCAGTGGATGTTAGCTGTTGTTCAAGGCTGTTGATCTTGTTCTCAAGGTGAAGTAACTTAGATTCATGGTTTGTTATTGTTGCACGAGGAGACTTACTTTCAGCACGAAGAGACTTATTTTAAGCACGAAGATTCAAGTTATCTGCTGTTAAAGTGGTGATGTAATTCTTTAGAACTACATAAGGTACTACGTTCCACAATCAGCTCTCCTGGCACTGTACCATTCACTCATATACCCTTATCTTACATATGGAATTTATGCATGGGGATCAACAACATCCAATCACCTAAAACCCCTAATAACCCAGCAAAAGGCAGCAGTAAGAATGATAACAAATTCCCACTCCAACCAGCATACTCCACCAGTTTTCAGATGTCTGAATCTGCTCACCATTAAGAACATCCATACTTAATCATGTGCCTACTACATACACAGAACAATACACGCAAATATAAACCCTCCACTCAAACTTCTCCTCACCAACTTAAACAAGACACATGTCCACAACACAAGACACAGATCTCTTTTTGATATACCTTGTGTCCATATCACACTGTGTAAAAACTCATGCACATAAAGGACCCCAAAATATGGAATTCATTACCAGAAGATATTAAAGTAACCCAGTCTGAAAATCAATTTAAGACTTCTCAAAAGTCACTTAATCACCCTAGACTAAACGCTAAATGCTCAGTACACACATACTTATGTACTCCCATGAACCTTTTATCCATTGTTGACAGGAATATAATTGAATCATTGTTTTCACAAGAAGCATTTTTTAATATATGAATATATCCTTTGTCTTATACAAATTTTGATTCACTTATAATTAATAATCTACTGTACAACTATGAAATAATTACTATCCTACTGTTCAACTATGATATAATCCCATGTAGTCTGTATGGTATGGCAGTAGGTTGGTGTAGGTAGTAGGTTGGTAGACAGCAACCACCCAGGGAAGTACTACCGTCCTGCCAGATGACTGTGAAACAGAAACCTGTAACTGTTTTGCATGATGGTAGGATTGCTGGTTTTCTTTTTCTGTCTCATAAACACGCTAGATAACAGGGATATCTTGCTACTCCTACTTACACTTTGGTCACATTTGACAGACACGCACATGCATATATATATACATACATCTAGGTTTTTCTCCTTTTTCTAAATAGCTCTTGTTCTTCTGTATTTCTTCTATTGTCCCTGGGGAAATGGAAAAAAATCTTTCCTCCGTAGCCATGCGTGTCGTATGAGGCGACTAAAATGCGGGAGCAATGGGCTAGTAACCCTTCTCCTGTAGACACTTACTAAAAAAGAGAAGAAGAAAAACTTTATAAAAACTGGGATGCTTAAATGTGCGTGGATGTAGTGCGGATGACAAGAAACAGATGATTGCTGATGTATGAATGAAAAGAAGTGGATGTCCTGGGCCCCAAGCGAAACAAAGCTGAAGGGGGTAGGAGAGTTTCAGTGGGGGGAAATAAATGGGATTAAAACTGGAGTATCTGAGAGAGTTAGAGCAAAGGGAAGGGTAGCAGTAATGTTAAATGATCAGTTATGGAAGGAGAAAAGAGAATATGAATGTGTAAATTCAAGAATTATGTGGGTTAAAGTAAAGGTTGGATGCGAGAAGTGGGTCAAATAAGCGTGTATGCACCTGGAGAAGAGAGGAATGCAGAGGAGAGAGAGAGATTTTGGGAGATGTTAAGTGAATGTATAGGAGCCTTTGAACCAAGTGAGAGAGTAATTGTGGTAGGGGACCTGAATGCTAAAGTGGGAGAAAACTTTTAGAGAGGGTGTGGTAGGTAAGTTTGGGTGCCAGGTGTAAATGATAATGGGAGCCCTTTGATTGAACTTTGTATAGAAAGGGGTTTAGTTATAGGTAATACATATTTTAAGAAAAAGAGGATAAATAAGTATACAAGGTATGATGTAGGGCGAAATGACAGTAGTTTGTTGGATTATGTATTAGTAGATAAAAGACTGTTGAGTAGACTTCAGGATGTACATGTTTATAGAGGGGCCACAGATATATCAGATCACTTTCTAGTTGTAGCTACACTGAGAGTAAAAGGTAGATGGGATACAAGGAGAATAGAAGCATCAGGGAAGAGAGAGGTGAAGGTTTATAAACTAAAAGAGGAGGCAGTTAGGGTAAGATTAAACAGCTATTGGAGGATAGATGGGCTAATGAGAGCATAGGCAATGGGGTCGAAGAGGTATGGGGAAGTTTAAAAAAATGTAGTGTTAGAGTGTTCAGCAGAAGTTTGTGGTTACAGGAAAGTGGGTGCGGGAGGGAAGAGGAGCGATTGGTGGAATGATGATGTAAAGAGAGTAGTAAGGGAGAAAAAGTTAGATATGAGAAGTTTTTACAAAGTAGAAGTGATGCAAGGAGGGAAGAGTATATGGAGAAAAAGAGAGAGGTTAAGAGAGTGGTGAAGCAATGTAAAAAGAGAGCAAATGAGAGAGTGGGTGAGATGTTATCAACAAATTTTGTTGAAAATAAGAAAAAATTTTGGAGTGAGATTAACAAAGTTAAGAAAGCCTAGAGAACAAATGGATTTGTCAGTTAAAAATAGGAGAGGAGAGTTATTAAATGGAGAGTTAGAGGTATTGGGAAGATGGAGGGAATATTTTGAGGAATTGTTAAATGTTGATGAAGATAGGGAAGCTGTGATTTCGTGTATAGGACAAGGAGGAATAACATCTTGTAGGAGTGAGGAAGAGCCAGTTGTGAGTGTGGGGGAAGTTCGTGAGGCGTAGGTAAAATGAAAGGGGTAAGGCAGCCGGGATTGATGGGATAAAGATAAAAATGTTAAAAGCAGGTGGGGATATAGTTTTGGAGTGGTTGGTGCAATTATTTAATAAATGTATGGAAGAGGGTAAGGTACCTAGGATTGGCAGAGAGCATGCATAGTTCCTTTGTATAAAGGCAAAGGGGATAAAAGGAGTGCAAAAATTATAGGGGGATAAGTCTGCTGAGTATACCTGGTAAAGTGTATGGTAGAATTATTATTGAAAAAATTTAAAGAGTAAGACGGAGAATAGGATAGCAGATGAACAAGGAGGCTTTAGGAAAGGTAGGGGGTGTGTGGACTAGGTGTTTACAGTGAAACATATAAGTGAACAGTATTTAGATAAGGCTAAAGAGGTCTTTGTGGCATTTATGAATTTGGAAAAGGCGTATGACAGGGTGGATAGGGGGGCAATGTGGCAGATGTTGCAAGTGTATGGTGTAGGAGGTAGGTTACTGAAAGCAGTGAAGAGTTTTACGAGGATAGTGAGGCTCAAGTTAGAGTATGTAGGAAAGAGGGAAATTATTTCCCAGTAAAAGTAGGCTTAGACAAGGATGTGTGATGTCACCGTGGTTGTTTAATATATTTATAGATGGGGTTGTAAGAGAAGTAAATGCGAGGGTCTTGACAAGAGGCGTGGAGTTAAAAGATAAAGAATCACACACAAAGTGGGAGTTGTCACAGTTGCTCTTTGCTGATGACACTGTGCTCTTGGGAGATTCTGAAGAGAAGTTGCAGAGATTGGTGGATGAATTTGGTAGGGTGTGCAAAAGAAAAAAATTAAAGGTGAATACAGGAAAGAGTAAGGTTATGAGGATAACAAAAAGATTAGGTGATGAAAGATTGAATATCAGATTGGAGGGAAAGAGTATGGAGGAGGTGAATGTATTCAGATATTTGGGAGTGGTCATGTCAGCGGATGGGTCTATGAAAGATGAGGTGAATCATAGAATTGATGAGGGAAAAAGAGTGAGTGGTGCACTTAGGAGTCTGTGGAGACAAAGAACTTTGTCCTTGGAGGCAAAGAGGGGAATGTATGAGAGTATAGTTTTACCAACGCTCTTATATGGGTGTGAAGCATGGGTGATGAATGTTGCAGCGAGGAGAAGGCTGGAGGCAGTGGAGATGTCATGTCTGAGGGCAATGTGTGGTGTGAATATAATGCAGAGAATTCGTAGTTTGGAAGTTAGGAGGAGGTGCGGGAATCCCAAAACTGTTGTCCAGAGGGCTGAGGAGGGGTGTGTTGAGGTGGTTCGGACATGTGGAGAGAAAGGAGCGAAACAGAATAACCTCAAGAGTGTATCAGTCTGTAGTGGAAGGAAGGCGGGGTAGGGGTCGGCCTAGGAAAGGTTGGAGGGAGGGGGTAAAGGAGGTTTTGTGTGCGAAGAGCTTGGACTTCCAGCAGGCATGCGTGAGCGTGTTTGATAGGAGTGAATGGAGACAAATGGTTTTTAATACATGACGTGCTGTTGGAGTGTGAGCAAAGTAACATTTATGAAGGGGTTCAGGGAAACCGGCAGGCCGGACTTGAGTCCTGGAGATGGGAAGTACAGTGCCTGCACTCTGAAGGAGGGGTGTTAATGTTGCAGTTTAAAAACTGTAGTGTAAAGCACCCTTCTGGCAAGACAATGATGGAGTGAATGATGGTGAAAGTTTTTCTTTTTCGGGCCACCCTGCCTTGGTGGGAATCGGCCAGTGTGATAATAAAAAAATAAAATAGTCTGTATGCCAATAATGTTAACCCTTTCAGGGTCCGTCCCGTAGATCTACGGCTTTACGTTCAGGGTCCAAACCGTAGATCTACGCCATGAGCTCAGCTCACTCTGATTAAACTGTGAGTGGTACATTTGGGCCTAGATATGAGAGAATACATCTATGTGGTATGTGTGCACCACATAAAACAGATCCTGCAGCACACTGTGTATAATGAGAGAAAAAAAATGAAATCATGATTTTTCGATTAAAACAGCAACTTTGCAGTGTTTTTTTGTATGTTTTTATAGTTGTATTTGCGATTTCTTGGTCTGTTTGAAGAATGGAAGACATATAATAGAAATAGAGATGATTTTGATTGGTTTTAGCACTGGAAATGGCTTGAAACTGAGCTCAAAGTAGCGGAAATGTTAAATTTTTGCCGATATTCAAGAGTAAACAAAACGACCTCACACGTCTAATACACGTCAGCTGGTGGGTCTAATATACATTCACAAATATGGTGATGATATTTATACAATTATTACAGTATTGCATAACAGTAAATCTTCTATTTTTTGGTGTGAATAAAAATTCATTATGTGAATAAAAAATCAAAATGGAATTTATTTGTAAAGCCTCAAAACATAACTAATGAACAGAGGAAATGTTAGTTTAGTGCCAGGAATGCCTACATTGTTCATTCTGGACCCTATTTTGAAATTGGAATATTTTGAACTTTGTGTTAAATTGGCCAAATTAACAATTTCCGATCACTTTATTTTGTAGTTGGGAAACAGTTGACTTGGCGATTTCTTGTGCTCAATCGATAGAATAGAAGTAATACTAGTGAAATAGCTAAGAATTTGGTTGATTGGAATAATGTAATTGGCCTAAAATGGGAGTCAAAGTCGGCAAAATCGCCGATTCGTAGATATCGCTGACACATCAAAATTCGCGAGAGCATAATTTCGTCAATTTTCCACCAAATTTCGTACTTTTTGTTTTATTACATTCACAAAAAGATTCTCTACGATTTCATAAGAAAAAATAACAAATTTTTTTTTTGAAAATTCTTGGACACTGGTGCGTGACTCCAGATTTGGGCCTTGGACCCTGAAAGGGTTAAGTCGGCCCATAATGCCTAGGCATAATAGAGGCTCTCTTTGCATTGCAACCCACTATTGTAAATACAAAATCTGAATGTACTGTTTGCAAAGACATAAAATAAATAAATAAATGACACTAGCCTTTATTGAAGATGTAGTGATGAGACACTGTGTCCTGGGAATGCCTTTCTCTCTTGAGTAATGCAGGTCCTGTTTGGCATTTTCTTACAGAACAGACCTTATCACACTGTGTAAGCCACTATGATTCTTAAATCTCTCAAACCAACCTTTGCTGACCTTAAATTCACCAATATGAGCACTAGTTCCATGCATTTTTTCCTGTTCACCTGGGTGTTAGTTGACTGTTGTGGGCCGCATCCTGGAAGAGAAAATTAAGGACCCCAATGGAAATAAGTTAGACAGTCCTCGATGACACACTGACTTTCTTGGGTTATCTTGGGTGGTTAACCCTCTGGGGTTAATTGTTTCTCAGTATTCTCGATAAGCCACACCAACAACAGTCTCTCCACATCTTCGAGTAGCACAGCTGACCATGGCACAGCAGCAGCAGCAGTTGACAATGGTACAGCAGCAGCAGCAGCTGACCATGGTACAGCAGGAGCAGCAGCAGCTGACCATGGCACAGCAGCAGCAGCAGCTGACCATGGTACAGCAGCAGCAGCAGCTGACTATGGCACAGCAGCAGCAGCAACAGCTGACCATGGCACAGCAGCAGCAGACCATGGTACAGCAGCAACAGCAGCTGGCCATGGTACAGCAGCAGCAGCAGCAGCTGACCATGGTACAGCAGCAGCTGCAGCTGACCATGATACAGCAGCAGTAGCAGCAGCTGACCATGGTACAGCAGCAGTAGCAGCAGCTGACCATGGTACAGCAGCAGCAGCAGCTGACCATGGCACAGCAGCAGCAGCAGCTGACCATGGTACGATAGTATTTCAATAGTATTTCTCAACCTTTTTACCACAGGGTTCGCACTAGAAGCTTTCTTTGGGCCCATGGTAGCTTATTTAGCAGTTATAAGCACTGAAAACACTCGAATAATATAAAATGTTTTCTGAATGTATGTGTGGGAGCGACTTCTCTGGCTTGTAAACACTGGCACACTAACTGAAGGCAGGCCAACTGAGGTGTGCTCAGGCCAAACACACATGTGGATGAGTATCGGATGAATGCTGTAGGTCGAGTTTTTCAGTGTACGTCGGGGTCAAATTTTTTCGCTGAAGAGCATCGTAGGTCGGTTTTAACGTTAGTTGGGGACATTGTATGTCGGGGGTCCACTGTAGTAGTATGTCATCGATGTCAGCTAGGCCAGTATATCTTCTACATGTTCTTGTAGTAATAAAGATATTATTATTATTATACAGTGGACCCCCGCATAACGATGGCATCGCATAGCGATTTTTCCGCATAACGATTACTTTTATCGCAAAATTTTTGCCCCGCATACCGATTAAAAACCCGCATACCGATTTTCGTCCGAGACGCGTCCAATGTGCCCTCACATGTGCCGGCCGTCCCATTGTTTACCAGCCAGCCTCCGCGGTAACATCCAAGCATACACTCGGAATATTTCGTATTATTACAGTGTTTTCGGTGGTGTTTCTGGAAAATAAGTGACCATGGGCCCCAAGAAAGCTTCTAGTGCCAACCCTGTGGTAAAAGGGTGAGAATTAGTATGGAAATTAAGAAAGATTTTGAAGGGTTTGGGGCTAACCCTGAGAAGCCTATGCCAGTTTGTGGAATCCATTGTGCCTACTTCAAAGATTAAGGAAATGTGTGCAGAGTGGTTTGAACTGCAAACCTTTATAGATGAAAATCACCCTGACACAGCTGTTGCAAGCCGTGCTTGTGACTATTTCAAAGACAATGTTATGGCCATTTTAGGAAAGTCTTGAAGAAACGGGAGGTACAGAGCTCTATGGACAGATTTGTTGTGCGACAGAGGTTCCAGTGACTCTGAAGTGCGTCTAGCGGTCATTAAAAGAAGAGGGAAAAAGGTAACCCCCAGAAAAGATTGCTACCTCAAGTCCTAATGGAAGGGGAATTCCCCTTCTAAACAGTAATTAGATAAGCTTCCCCTCCTCCCATCCCATCAATCATCACAGAATCTTCAATAAATGTAAGTGTCATGTAAGTGTGCATGCCTTTTTCAGTTTGTGTGTATTAAAATTATCATTTCATGTGGTAAAAAAAGATTTTTTTTCATATTTTGGGCGTCTTGCACGATTAATTTGATTTCCTTTATTTCTTATGGGGAAAATTAATTCGCTAACGATTATTTCGCATAACGATGAGCCCTCTTGCACGGATTATAAATCGTTTCCGGGGTCCTCTGTATAAGTGTAACATATAGTGAAAAACAGTATTTAGGACAAGCTTAAGAAGAGGGTTTTAGTGGCATTTATGGCAAGGCCCGGGTGGCAGGGTTTATTAGGGGGGCAATGTGGTATATGTTGCAGATGTAGGGTGTGGGAGGTAGTTACTGAAAGCAGTGAAGAGTTTTTACGAGGATAGTGAGGCTCAAGTTAGGAGTATGTAGGATAGGGGAAATTATTTCCCAGTAAAAGTAGGCCTTAACACGGATGTGTGATGTCACGTGGTTGTTCAATATAGTTATGATGGGGTTGTAAGTGAAGTAAATGCAAGGGTCTTGAGAGGTTTGGAGTTAAAAGATAAAGAATCAACATAAATTAGGAGTTATCACAGGTTGCTCTTTGCTTGATGGACACTGTGCTCTTGGGTGATTCTGACGAGAGTTGAGAGGTTGGTGGATGAAATTTTGTAGGGTAGTAAAAGAAGGAAATTAAAAGTGAATACAAGAAAAGGTAAGGTTATTAGGATAACAAAAAGTTTTGGTGATGAAAGATTGGATATAGATTGGAGGGAAGAGAGTATGTGTGGAGGTGAATGTATTAGATATTTAGGAGTGGAACGGTCAGTGGATGGGTCATCTTACGATGAGGTTGGAATCTAGAATTGATTGGGGACAATAAATGGGTGAGTGGGGTATGCACTTAGGAGGTTGTGGGTACAAGGAACTGTATGTCTTGGATAGATAGAGGGGAATGTTTGAGAGTTTTGGTTTTACCAACGTCTCTTATATGGGTGTGGAGCTTGTGGGATGACTGTTGCCAGGAGGAGAGAAAGGCTGGAGGCAGTGGAGTTGTCATATCTGAGTGCAATGATGTGGTATGAATATAATGCAGGAGATTTCATAGTTTGGAAGTTAGGAGGAGGTGCGAGACTGCCTCAAAACTGTTGTCCGAGAGGGTCTGGGAAAGGTTGTGAGTTGTTCCGGACATGTAGAGGCGAATGGAACAAAACAGAATGATTCAGAGTGTATCAATCTGTATGTGGAAGGAGATGCGGGAAAAGGGTTGGCCTTGGAAAGGTTAGAGGAAGGGGGTAAAGAAGTTGTTTGTGAGTGAGGGCGTTGGGACTTCAGCGGGCATGCGGTGTATATGTGTTGATAGGTGTGAATGGAGACAAATGGTTCTTAATAATTCATGTGCTGTTGGAGTGTGAGCAGGTAACATTTATGAAGGGATTCAGGGAGAAGACCGCAGGCGACTTGAGTCCTGGAGATGAGAAATACAGTGCCTGCACTCTGAAGGAGGGGTGTTAAGTTGCAGTTTAAAAAAAACTGTAGTGTAAAGAGTACCCTTCTGGCAGACCCAGTGATGGAGTGATATGAGGTGAATGTTTTTCTCTTTTTGGGCCCCTGCCTTGGTGGGACTCGGCCAGTGTGTTAATAATATAAAAATATTATTATTTGTTTACTTTTTTACATTTGCAGACTAGAAAAATAGTTATTTTACTAACAATTCTAAATGTAATTTTGTTAATAGGTTAACACCTTTTAATTAGTACATTACTTGTGCAAATTGTAAATTTTGGATCAGTAAGGGAAGTGAGACATTATTTTCAGGTTAAGTTACGTAATAATCCAAAGTGTTACATATCTTAGCCTTGTCTAACCCTAATTAATTAGCAGTTAACCTAACCTAAAGTAACAATGCCTATATACTTTTCTTTAATAAACGTTTGAAGAGATTTCGAGAGTTTCATATCTTGGAGCCCCTGCATGTGCGAAGCTTTATATGGTGTTTGCTGGTCAACAGCGTATTTTGCTGCTCAAGGCTCACTGACCCCACCTATCCTTCACAGCCTGGTTGATCTGGCATCTGGTAAAGATGCCTGTCCAGTTTCCCTCTTGGAGGGCTTCTACACTTGTTTAGCAGTGTCTGATATGCTTCTTGGTAAGATGTTGAATAGTCTGGGGGACCCTGGATGTTTGATACAGTGTTCCGTCCTTATTGTCACACTGCACTCCTGTCTCCTCACTGGTTTATCTTATATTTTCTCCCACATCTTCATCCAGTCTGGTGGTATGACCAAACAGACCATATTAGTCAACATTACTGATTATTGAAAATATAGCACAAAGAATAAATACAGTGGTCTCGTTTTTCGTAATTATCATTCCTGGAGGTGCTACTATTAACCCCCCCGACCTCAGATTTTCGAATCACTTTTCCCCATGAAAGAAATAATGTTAAATACAATTAATCGTTCCTGACACCAGATAGTATCAACAACAATTTTTTTTTCCTTAAAGATAGATTACATGCCAAAGAATGAAACTCATTCCAACATGGACAGTTCCTTTATGAAGGTGTTGTTGATGAATGGAAAGGGACGGGAGGGGGAGAGAGGGAAGAGGGTTATTTTTTGGAAGGGGAATCCCCCCCCCTAAGGGGATGGGTTTGGGGATAAAAACATGAGTGAGGGGGTTTTGGATTTGATGGATTGCTATCGGGAAAAAATAATAAATAAGAAAGGAGGAAACATAAAAAATAAGAAAGGAGGATCACTGCAGCGGCCCTATTGGCCATCCCGGGAGGTCCTTTACAAATTCATCTACTAACGAAACATTTTTCCAACCCATCCTCAATGCCCCCAAGAAATAAGCTTATAACTCTACCCCATCATTTGCAAGTCCCACTCATCCAACCCCCTTTCCCCTCAAAAGAACATAAGAACATAAAAAAAGGGGGAAAACATGCAGCGGCCTTTTTGGCCCATATAGGAGGTCCTTTAAAATTACCCCATAAAAAACATTTGAAAAAACCCAATTTTCAATGCCCCCCTAGAAAAAGCTCCGATGGGGCAAGTCCCATCAAATAAAACCCCTCCCACTCAGTACTTACCCAAACCTAAATTTGAAACTCCCCAAAGTCCTAGCCTCAAAAAACCCAATAGGTAGATGTTCCATCATCAACTACCCCATTTCCAAACCAATTTCTTTTTCCCATGTCCTTTCTAAATCTAAAATTTCCAATTTAAATCCATTACTGGGGTTCTCTCTTGAAGAGATATCCCCAAGCCTTGTTAATTCCCTTTATTAATACTTCTTCCACTTTTAACCTTCGATCGGTCTCCCCTCATTCTTCGCCTAAAAATGATGTAACTTAAGGTCTTCAAAACTTTCTTCATAAGGAAAATTTTTTAAAGTATGTATTAATTTTTTGTCATCCCATGCTGAATGTTTTTTTAACGAAATTTTGTCCCTTTTGTAAAATGGAGACCAGAATTTAGCTGCATAATCTAGGTGAGGCTTTACTAATGATGTATAAAGCTGCAGTATGACCTCTGACTTCTGTTGCTTACACTTCTTGATATAAATCCCAGTAATCTATTTGCCTTATTACGTACGCTTAGGCATAGCTGTCTTGGTTTAAGGTTGCTGCTTACCATAACCCCCAAGTCCTTTTTGCAATCTGTATGGCTAAGTTCTACATTATTTAACTTATAAGTGCTAGGGTTATGGACACTCCCGAGCTTCAGAACCTTGCATTTATCTGCATTGAACTGCATCTGCCACTTTTCTGACCAAGAGTAGAGTTTGTCTAAATCCTCCTGAAGTTCCCTAACATCTACGTTTGAATCAATTATCCTACCTATCTTCGTGTCATCGGCGAATTTGCTCATATAACTAGTAATTCCTTCATCAAGATCATTGATATATATTATAAACAGAAACGGGCCCAAGACTGATCCCTGTGGAACGCCACTTGTTACTGATCCCCACTCGGAATTAACCCCATTTATGGACACTCTGCTTCCTGTCTGTGAGCCATGATTCGATCCACGAGAGCACCCTTCCCCCAATGCCATGAGCTGCTACTTTCTTCAACAGTCTTTGGTGTGGAACTCTATCAAATGCCTTACTAAAATCTAAGTAAATAATATCAAATTCTTTATCGTGGTCAACAGCCTCAAAAGCTTTACTGAAGAAAGTTAATAAATTAGTTAGACAAGACCGGCCTCTTGTGAATCCATGCTGAGTATCATTAATCAAGCTATGATTATCGAGATGGCTTCTTATAATTTGAGCTATAATTGACTCTAGTAATTTGCCTACAATTGAGGTCAGGCTTATTGGGCGGTAATTTGATGGTAACGACTTGTCCCCGGTTTTAAAAATAGGAATTACATTAGCCATCTTCCACATATCAGACACTACACCTGTTTGAAGAGATAAATTAAAAATATTAGTTAATGGTTCACAGACTTCCATTTTGCATTCCTTTAGAACCCTTGAAAAAACCTCATCAGGACCCGGTGACTTATTTTGCTTCAGTCGGTCTATCTGCTTCACAACCATTTCACTAGTGACTATGATGTTACATAATTTATCTTCTTCTAGCCCACTATAAAAATTAATTACCGGAATATTATTAGTGTCTTCCTGTGTAAAAACCAAGAGAAAATGATTATTTAAAATCGAGCACATTTCATTCTCTTTATCAGTAAGATGCCCATAGTTATTTTTAAGTGGACCTATCTTATCTCTGACTTTTGTTCATTATACCTGGGAAAAACTTTTTGGGTTAGTTTTAGAATCCCTAGCAACTTTTATTTCATAGTCCCTTTTAGCTTTTCTTATCCCCTTTTTAATGTCCCTCTTAATGTCAATATACTGATTCATAAGATGACCCTTGCCTCTTTTGATACGCCTATAAATTCCTTTCTTATGCCCTAGTAGATATTTCAGCCTATTATTCATCCATTTTGGGTCATTTCTATTTGATCTAATTTCTTTATAAGGGATAAACGTTCTTTGAGCAGCATGTATTGTGTTCAGAAAACTGTCATATTGATAGCTCTCTTCGTTACCCCAGTCAAACAGATGATAAGTGTTCTCTAAGCCCATCATAATCTGCTAAGCGAAAATCTGGGACTGTTACTGAGTTATCCCTACTATCATACTTCCATTCAATTCTAAATGTAATTGATTTGTGGTCGCTAGCACCCAGGTTCTCTGAAACTTCTAAATTATTAACAAGGGATTCATTGTTTGCCAGAACTAAGTCAAGCAGGTTATTACCCCTTGTAGGTTCTGTCACAAACTGCTTCAAAAAACAATCCTGAACTACTTCTAAGAAGTCGTATGATTCTAAATTCCCAGTTAAGAAATTCCAATCAATATGACTAAAGTTAAAGTCTCCTAGAATTACTACATTATCGTGCCTTGTGGCCCTAACAATTTCCTCCCATAGTAGTCTCCCCTGGTCCCTATCTAATTTGGGGGATGGTATATCACACCTAAAATTAATTTTTCATGCCCCTCTGAAAATTCTATCCAAACAAACTCTGTATGTGTTACTTCAGATTTAATACCCGTTTTTATGCAACAGTTCAAGCGATCTCGGACATACAATGCCACCCCACCCCCCTTCCCGATACTTATATCTACTTGGAACAATTTAAAACCCTGAATGTGACATTCTGCAGGCATGTCCCGACTTTTTGAATTAAACCACGTCTCAGTAATGGCAAATACATCTGTTACCTGCACTAGCAACTAGTCTCAACTCGTCCATCTTATTCCTAGCACTGCGACTATTTGTGTAATAAATACTTGAAGACCCTCCTCTCTCTTTACCCTTCCTGCTCCTTTCTGTTATTCCACTAAACCTATTACTGTCCTTGTCAATTAGTGCCACTGGCTTTCCAATATCCACCTCATTTTGCCTATTACTAGTTCTCCTAGTACTCATATTACTACCCTGAGACTTCACAGTTTTCCCGCCAAAACCCATACCACTAACTATTCCTAGTTTAAAGACCTAACAGCTCCCTCCACTGCGTTGGCCAGTGCTCCCACCCCACACCTAGATAAGTGAACCCCATCCCTGGCATACATGTCATTTCTGCCATAGAAGAGGTCCCAGTTGTCAATGAATGTTACCGCATTTTCCTTACAGTATTTGTCCAGCCAGCAATTGACACCAATTGCTCTGGACAACCATTCATTTCCAACTCCTCTCCTTGGCAAAATGCCACACCTGGAGTTTACCTGGAGAGAGTTTCGGGGGTCAACGCCCCCGCGGCCCGGTCTGTGACCAGGCCTTCTGGTGGATCAGCGCCTGATCAACCAGGCTGTTGCTGCTGGCTGCACGCAAACCAACGTACGAGCCACAGCCCGGCTGATCAGGAACTGACTTTAGGTGCTTGTCCAGTGCCAGCTTGAAGACTGCCAGGGGTCTGTTGGTAATCCCCCTTATGTGTGCTGGGAGGCAGTTGAACAGTCTCGGGCCCCTGACACTTATTGTATGGTCTCTTAATGTGCTAGTGACACCCCTGCTTTTCATTGGGGGGATGGTGCATCGTCTGCCAAGTCTTTTGCTTTCGTAGTGAGTGATTTTCGTGTGCAAGTTTGGTACTAGTCCCTCTAGGATTTTCCAGGTGTATATAATCATGTATCTCTCCCTCCTGCGTTCCAGGGAATACAGGTTTAGAAACCTCAAGCGCTCCCAGTAATTGAGGTGTTTTATCTCCGTTATGCGCGCCGTGAAAGTTCTCTGTACATTTTCTAGGTCGGCAATTTCACCTGCCTTGAAAGGTGCTGTTAGAGTGCAGCAATATTCCAGCCTAGATAGAACAAGTGACCTGATTATCCTAATTATCTCTATTGCTGACCTATACCTGCTAATCAGGTCCTCACTCCTACCTAAATTTGAAACTACCCAATGTCCTAGCCTCAGTAACCCAACTAGGTAGACTGTTCCACTCATCAACTACCCTATTTCCAAACCAATACTTTCCTATGTCCTTTCTAAATCTAAACTTATCTAATTTAAATCCATTACTGTGGGTTCTCTCTTGGAGAGAGATCCTCAAGACCTTATTTATATCCCCCTTATTTATACCCATCTTCCACTTATACACTTCGATCATATCTCCCCTCATTCTTCGTCTAACAAGTGAATATAATTTAAGGGTCTTCAATCTTTTTTCATAAGGAAGATTTCTAATGCTATGTATTAATTTAGTCATTCTGTGCTGAATGTTTTCTAATGAATTTATGTCCATTCTGTGATATGGAGACCAGAACTGAGCTGCATAATCTAGGTGAGGCCTTACTAATGATGTATAAAGCTGCAGTATAACCTCTGGACTTCTGATGCTTACGCTTCTTGATATAAATCCCAATAATCTATTTGCCTTATTACGTATGCTTAGGCATTGCTGTCTTGGTTTAAAGTTGCTGCTTACCTTAACCCCCAGATCCTTTTTGCATTCTATACTGCTAAGTTCGTTTAGAAAGACACGTAAACCAACTTGTCGGTATTCATTACCAAGGTTTATACCACTGCTAAGTTCAACATAATTAAGCTGGTTGGTGCTAGGGTTATGAACATTTCCAAGCTTTAGAACTTTACATTTATCTACATTGAACTACAGCTGCCACTTTTCTGACCAAGAATTGAGCTTGTCTAAACTCTCCTGAAGTTGTGAGACATCAATGTCTGAATCGATTATCCTACCTATCTTCGTGTCATCAGCAAATTTGCTTATGTCACTAGTAATTCCCTCGTCAAGGTCGTTTATATATATTATAAACAACAGTAAGATGAATAATTGGCTGACATATCTACTAGGGCAGAGGAAAGAAATTTATAGGCATATCAGAAGAGGTGAGGGTCATCTTATGAATCAGTATATTGACATTAAAAAGAGGATAAGAAAAGCTAAAAGTGACTATGAAATTAAAGTTGCTAGGGATTCTAAAACTAACCCAAAAAGTTTTTTCCATGTCTATAGAACAAAAGTTGGAGATAAGATAGGTCACCTTAAAAATAACTATGGACATCTTACTGACAAAGAGAATGAAATGTGCTCGATTTTAAATAATTATTTTCTCTCGGTTTTTACGCAGGAAGACACTAACAATATCCCAGTAATTAATTTTTATAGTGGGCTAGAAGAAGATAAATTATGTAACATCACAGTCACTAGTGAAATGGTTGTGAAGCAGATAGACCGACTGAAGCAAAATAAGTCACCGGGTCCTGATGAGGTTTTTTCAAGGGTTCTTAAGGAATGCAAAATGGAACTCTGTGAACGATTAACTAATATTTTTAATTTATCTCTTCAAACAGGTGTAGTGTCTGATACGTGGAAGATGGCTAATGTAATTCCTATTTTTAAAACAGGGGACAAGTCGTTACCATCAAATTACCACTAATAAGCCTGACCTCAATTGTAGGCAAATTACTAGAGTCAATTATAGCTGAGATTATAAGAAGCCATCTCGATAAGCATAGCTTGATTAATGTTACTCGGCATGGATTCACAAGAGGCCGGTCTTGTCTAACTAATTTATTAACTTTTTTCAGTAAAGCTTTTGAGGCTGTTGACCACGATAAAGAATTTGATATTATTTACTTAGAGTTAAAGAAAGTGGCAGCTCATGGCATTGGGGGAAGGGTGCTCTCATGGATCGAATCATGGCTCACAGACAGGAAGCAGAGTGTGTCCATAAATGGGGTTAAATCCGAGTGGGAATCTGTAACAAGTGGCATTCCACAGGGATCAGTCTTGGGCCCATTGTTGTTTATAATACATATCAATGATCTTGATGAAGGAATTACTAGTGATATGAGCAAATTCGCCGATGACACAAAGATAGGTAGGATAATTGATTCAAACATAGATGTTGGTCAGAAAAGTGGCAGATGCAGTTCAGTGTAGATAAATGCAAGGTTCTGAAGCTTGGGAGTGTCCATCACCCTAGCACTTATAAGTTAAATGATGTAAAACTTAGCCATACAGATTGCGAAAAGGAACATAAGAACATAAGAAAGGAGGAACACTGCAGCAGGCCCGTTGGCTCATACTAGGCAGGTCCTTTGCAATTCATCCCACTAACAAACATTTGACCAACCCAATTTTCAATGCCACCCAAGAAGCAAGTCCCTCTCAAATCCAACCCCTCCCACTCATGTACTTATCCAACCTAAATTTGAAACTACCCAAAGTCCTAGCCTCAATAACCCAACTAGGTAGACTGTTCCACTCATCAACTACCCTATTTTGAAACCAATACTTTCCTATGTCCTTTCTAAATCTAAACTTATCTAATTTAAATCCATTACTGCGGGTTCTCTCTCGGAGAGATATCCTCAAGACCTTGTTAATATCCCCTTTATTAATACCTATCTTCCACTTATACACTTCGATCAGGTCTCCCCTCATTCTTCGTCTAACAAGTGAATGTAACTTAAGAGTCTTCAATCTTTCTTCATAAGGAAGATTTCTAATCTATGTATTAATTTAGTCATCCTACGCTGAATGTTTTCTAACGAATTTATGTCCATTCTTTTAATATGGAGACCAGAATTGAGCTGCATAATCTATGTGAGGCCTTACTAATGATGTATAAAGCTGCAGTATGACCTCTGGACTTCTGTTGCTTACACTTCTTGATATAAATCCCAGTAATCTATTTGCCTTATTACGTATGCTTAGGCATTGCTGTCTTGGTTTAAGGTTGCTGCTTACCATAACCCCCAATCCTTTTCGCAATCTGTATGGCTAAGTTCTACATATTTAACTTATAAGTGCTAGGGTTATGGACACTTCCGAGCTTCAAAACCCTTTGCATTTATCTACATTGAACTGCATCTGCATTTTTTCGACCAAGAGTAGAGTTTGTCTAAATCCCCCTGAAGTTCCCTAACATCTACGTTTGAATCAATTATCCTACTATCTTCGTGTCATCGGCAAATTTTTGGGCTCATATCACTAGTAATTCCTTCATCAAGATCATTGATATATATTATAAACAACAACGGGCCCAAGACTGATCCCTGTGGAACCCCACTTGTTACTGATCCCCACTCGGATTTAACCCCATTATGGACACTCTCTGCTTCCTGTCTGTGAGCCATGATTCGATCCACGAGAGCACCCTTCCCCCAATGCCATGAGCTGCTACTTTCTTCAACATCTTTGGGCGGAACTCTATCAAATGCCTTACTAAAATCTAAGTAAATAATATCAAATTCTTTATCGTGGTCAACAGCCTCAAAAGCTTTACTAAAAAAAAGTTAAAAAAATTAGTTAACAAGACCGGCCTCTTGTGAATCCATGCTGAGTATCATTAATCAAGCTTTTGCTTATCAGATGGCTTCTTATAATTTGAGCTATAATTGACTCTAGTAATTTGCCTACAATTGAGGTCAGGCTTATTGGGCGGTAATTTGACGTAACGACTTGCCCCCTGTTTTAAAAATAGGAATTACATACCCTTTCTTCCACATATCAGACACTACACCTGTTTGAAGAGATAAATTAAAAATATTAGTTAATGGTTCACAGACTTCCATTTGCATTCCTTTAGAACCCTTGAAAAAACCTCATCAGGACCGGTGACTTATTTTGCTTCAGTCGGTCTATCTGCTTCACAACCATTTCACTAGTGACTATGATGTTACATAATTTATCTTCTTCTGGCCCACTATAAAAATTAATTACCGGAACACAAACTAGTGTCTTCCTGTGTAAAAACCGAGAGAAAATAATTATTTAAAATCGAGCACATTTCATTCTCTTTGCAGTAAGATGCCCATATTTTATTTTTAAGGGACCTATCTTATCTCTGACTTTTGTTCTATATACCTGGAAAAAAACTTTTTGGGGTTACTTTTTAGAACCCCTAGCAACTTTAATTTCATAGTCCCTTTTAGCTTTTCTTATCCCCTTTTTAATGCCCCTCTTAGTGTCAATATACTGATTCATAAGATGCCCCTCGCCTCTTTTGATACGCCTATAAATTCCTTTCTTATGCCCTAGTAGATTTTTCAGCCTATTATTCATCCATTTTGGGTCATTCTATTTGATCAAATTTCTTTATAAGGGATAAATGTTCTTTGAGCAGCATATATTGTGTTCAGAAAACTGTCATTTTGATAGCTCTCTTCGTTACCCCAGTCAACAGATGATAAGTGTTCTCTAAGCCCATCGTAATCTGCTAAGCGAAAATCTGGGGAACTGTTACTGAGTTATCCCTACTATCATCTTCCATTCAATTCTAAATGTAATTGATTTGTGGTCGCTAGCCCCCAGTTCTTCTGAAACTTCTAAATTATTAACAAGGGATTCATTGTTTGCCAGAACTAAGTCAAGCAGGTTATTACCCCTTGTGGGTTCTGTCACAAACTGCTTCAGAAAACAATCCTGAACTACTTTCTAAGAAGTCGTATGATTCTAAATTCCCAGTCAAGAAATTCCAATCAATATGACTAAAGTTAAAGTCTCCTAGAATTACTAACAAATTATCGTGCCTTGTGGCCCTAACAATTTCCTCCCATAGTAGTCTTCCCTGGTCCCTATCTAAATTTGGGGGACGGTATATCACACCTAAAGTTAATTTTTCATGCCCCTCGAAAATTCTACCCAAAACAGACTCTGTATGTGTTACTTCAGACTTAATCCCCGTTTTAATGCAACAGTTCAAGCGATCTCGGACATACAATGCCACCCCACCCCCCTTCCGATACTTCTTTTACTTGGAACAATTTGAAAAACCCCGAAAAGTGACATTCTGCAGGCATGTCCCGACTTTTTGAATTAAACCACGTCTCAGTAATGGCAAATACATCTATGTTACCTGCACTAGCAACTAGCTCAACTCGTCCATCTTATTCCTAGCACTGCGACTATTTGTGTAATATATACTTAAGGACCCTCCTTTCTCTTTATCATTCCTGCTCCTTTCTGTTATTCCACTAAACCTATTACTGTCCCTTGTCAATTAGTGCCACTGGCCTTCCGATATCCACCTCATTTTGCCTATTACTAGTTCTCCTAGTACTCATTACTACCCTGGACTTCACAGTTTTTCCCGCAGTAACCCATACCACTAACTATTCCTAGTTTAAAGACTAACAGCTCCCTCCACTGCGTTGGCCAGTGCTCCCACCCCACACCTAGACAAGTGAACCCCATCCCCGGCATACATGTCATTTCTGCCATAGAAGAGGTCCCCGTTGTCAATGAATGTTACCGCATTTTTCCTTACAGTATTTGTCAGCCAGCAATTGACACCAATTGCTCTGGACAACCATTCATTTCCAACCCTCTCCTTTGGGAAAATGCCACATATGACAGGTTTCCCACCCCTTCTTCCTAATTATCTCTATTGCTGACCTATACCTGCTAATCAGGTCCTCACTCCTATGTCTGCCAACATCGTTGCCTCCAGCACTGAGACAGATAATAGGATTGCTCCCATTACCTCTCATGATGTCATCTAGACGGCTAACAATATCCTTCATCCCAGCCCCTGGAAAACACACTCTCTGCCACCTACTCCTATCCTTCAAACAGAATGCCCTATCCATGTACCTAATCTGACTATCCCCAACAACAACAATGTTTTTACCTTCCTTGGCGTCGTCCGTAGTGATTTCTCCGAGTAGTCCACTCAAATTCGCCAGGTAGCATTACACCACTTGTAGAATTCGTCATGACGTTCTCGAAAGGTCTTCGTTGGGGTTTCTAGGGATGTCTCACTCACGTCTGCCAATGCTTCCTTGGTGCTCGTTGTGGCATTCCCAGTAGAACACTCACATTCGTCAGGTAGCACCGAGAATGAGTTGGAAGTTTCCACGGCAGTCTTCTGGTTTCTCGTTGTTTCTGCCTCTCCAACCGTTTTCTTAATCTTCAGCTTGGTTCCATGTTGCCCGACCACTGACCAAGCTCCCCTCTTAACCTGGGGACTCACAACAGGAGGATTACTACAAATCCTCTTGTTCTCCTCCGTTAATCGCCTTATCTCCAGTTTAGCAACTCTGAGTTCTTCTCTCAGCTGCTGGTAAAGCTGCTCAAGAGAGGGCATCCTGGTTCAGATTCACAGAGAGCACACAAACAGGTCTTCACAGAGCTAAGTAAACGTCACCACTCCAAGCTAAGTACACGTCACCACTAACTAAGTACACGTCACCACTGAGCTAAGTACATGTCACCACTGAGCTAAGTACACGTCACCACTGAGCTAAGTACACGTCACCACTGACTAAGTACACGTCACCACTGAGCTAAGTACACGTCACCACTGGCTAAGTACACGTCACCACTGAGCTAAGTACACTAAGTACACTTGGGGGTTATGGTGAGCAGCAACCTTAAACCAAGACAGCAATGCCTAAGCGTGCGTAATAAGGCAAATAGATTACTGGGATTTATATCAAGAAGTGTAAGCAACGGAAGTCCAGAGGTCATACTGCAGCTTTATACATCATTAGTAAGGCCTCTTCTAGATTATGCAGCTCAGTTCTGGTCTCCATATTACAGAATGGACATAAATTCGTTAGAAAATGTTCAGCGTGAGACGACATAAGAACATAAGAACATAAGAAAGGAGGAACACTGCAGCAGGCCTGTTGGCCCATACTAGGCAGGTCCTTTACAATTCATCCCAATAACAAACATTTGACCAACCCAATTTTCAATGCTACCCAAGAAATAAGCTCTGATGTGCAAGTCCCACTCAAATCCAACCCCTCCCACTCATGTACTTATCCAACCTAAATTTGAAACTACCCAAAGTCCTAGCCTCAATAACCCAACTAGGTAGACTGTTCCACTCATCAACTACCCTATTTCCAAACCAATACTTTCCTATGTCCTTTCTAAATCTAAACTTATCTAATTTAAATCCTTTACTGCGGGGTTCTCTCATGGAGAGATATCCTCAAGACCTTGTTAATATCCCTTTATTGAAGATTGAGACACTTATGCAGATATGGGAATTCTTTATTTAGGAAACGTTTCACCACACAGTGGCTTCATCAGTCCAATACAAAGAGGGAAAATGAATGGTTTGAAAAACCAACAAGTTGAAGATTGAGAAAACTTATGTAGCATATGGGAATCTTTATTCAGGAAACGTTTCGCCACACAGTGGCTTCATCAGTCCAATACAAAGAGGAAGGGTAAGGAGAGGAGGAGTTGAGGTAATCAGTCCTCAGCCCGGAGTCGATGTGTTCAGTCCATCAATCTTGTAGAATGTACAGATAGGGCCCTAGACATGGCTTATATACTGTTTGTGAGGTGACTTGAAGCAGACGGAGGCGGGATCATAGTGGTACCATCCACTAGTCGAAGTAGGTCTTTGTCCAAAGGGTTTAACAAGCGTTGAAGAATTCTTTGTAAGAAGATCCCCTGATGCTGCAGTGTCTGACAGTTGTGATGAATGGTTTGAAAAACCGAGAAGTTGAAGATTGAGACAAATTATGTAGCATATGGGAATCTTTATTCAGGAAACGTTTCGCCACACAGTGGCTTCATCAGTCCAAAACAAAGAGGAAGGTGTAAGGAGAGGGGAAGGAGTATGAGGTAATCAGTCCCTCAGCCTGGAGTCGATGTGTTCAGTCCATCAACTTGTAGAATGTACAGCATAGGGCCGTAGACGTGGCTTATATACTGTAGTGAGGTGACTTGAAGCAGACGGAGGCGGGATCATAGTGGTACCATCCACTAGTCGAAGTAGGTCTTTGTCCAAAGGTTGAACAAGCGTTGAAGAATTCTTTGTAAGAAGATCCATGATGCTGCAGTGTCTGACAGTTGTGTTTGAATGGTTTGAAAAACCATTGGATGATGAAGCCACTTTTGTGGCGAAACGTTTCCTGAAAAAAGATTCCCATATGCTGCATAAGTGTCTCAATCTTCAACTTGTCGGTTTTTCAAACCATTCATCACAACTGTCAGACACTGCAGCATCATGGGATCTTCTTACAAAGAATTCTTCAACGCTTGTTCAACCTTTGGACAAGACCTACTTCGACTAGTGGATGGTACCACTTTTGATCCCGCCTCCGTCTGCTTCAAGTCACCTCACTACAGTATATAAGCCACGTCTACGGCCCTATGTTTGTACATTCTACAAGATTGTTGGGAAACCTGAACACATCGACTCCAGGCTGAGGGACTGATTACCTCATACTCCTCCTCTCCTTATGGCTTCCTCTTTGTATTGGACTGATGAAGCCACTGTGTGGCGAAACGTTTCCTGAATAAAGATTCCCATATGCTACATAAGTGTCTCAATCTTCAACAAAGAGGAAGGCGTAAGGAAAGGAGGAGTATGAGGTAATCAGTCCCTCAGCCTGGAGTCGATGTGTTCAGTCCATCAATCTTGTAGAATGTACAGCATAGGGCCGTAGACGTGGCTTATATACTGTAGTGAGGTGACTTGAAGCAGACGGAGGCGGGATCATAGTGGTATCATCCACTAGTCGAAGTAGGTCATTGTCCAAAGGTTGAACAAGCGTTGAAGAATTCTTTGCAAGAAGATCCCATGATGCTGCAGTGTCTGACAGTTGTGATGAATGGTTTGAAAAACCGACAAGTTGAAGATTGAGACACTTATGCAACATATGGGAATCTTTATTCAGGAAACGTTTCGCCACACAGTGGCTTCATCAGTCCAATACAAAGAGGAAGTCGTAAGGAAAGGAGGAGTATGAGGTAATCAGTCCCTCAGCCTGGAGTCGATGTGTTCAGTCCATCAATCTTGTAGAATGTACAGCATAGGGCCGTAGACGTGGCTTATATACTGTAGTGAGGTGACTTGAAGCAGACGGAGGCGGGATCATAGTGGTATCATCCACTAATAAATAACAAAAAGGCACAATACCGTGACTGAAACGATACACAAATAACCCGCACATAAAAGACAGAAGCTTACGACGACGTTTCGGTCCGACTTGGACCATTGACAAAGTCACACTAACAGGTGGAGCAGGAGGGGCTTATATAGGCAGGAAGAGGGGGAGGGTAGTGTGGTGTAGTAGTAGTAGTAGTAGTACAAGAATTTATATAATCCCAAAGGGATGAAATGACACATCCAACACCGGGCATCCCCCCCCGTAGAGTTTGCCATCCGCAACCCCACTGGAGGGCAAAAACGTCCACACAAAGACAACCAACGCCGCACATGTGTCAAATTTCATCAGTAGAAGTGTAGAAAAGAAGAGGTAGTAGTGTGGTAGTGGTAAAGTGGGAAATAAGGAAGCGAGCCAGTCAAATACGTGGAAGGGGGGCACTGAAAAAGAGCTAGAAACCACAGAGGGGAGCAAGGCCCCGAGGGGCGTGAAAGGGGAAATGGTGAAATAAAATAAAGAAGGAACAGAAAAAACCCAGACAGGGGAGAGAAAGAAACCCCCAGGAGAAAGGAGGAGGAAAGGGAAGAGGAAGAAAAAAAAAGAAGAAGAAAAAAAGAAAGAGGATTCAGGTTAATCAGGGGGTTCTGAAGTTTGGAGCATTTTACAAAGAGTGGGAAGGAAGGCATTACAGAGACGAAGCCAGGGGTAAGGTTTATACAAGGAAAATTTGTATAAAGAGGATTCAACTAAACGGCGACGTTAGTTGGGAAATAGGGGAAAACAGTTTTAGCAGAAAACCAGTCAAAAGGAGGCTTTCTTGACGTGACAGAAAAGAGCATTGTTAGTGTCGGGAAGCCCAAAACTATTTTTGTGTCCCTAAGTCTGTCAGAAAAAAGTGACCCGTTTCTCCCAAAAAATTGAAAGGAAGGGGGAGAAGAAATAGGTAGAACAGGAAATCGTAGAGGGGGGGAGAGGTATGAAGAGGGTTAGGGGAAAGGGGTTTTGTCTGGCGGAAGTAAGCTTTGATGTCTAAGGGACGGAGGAATTGTTGAGATTAGAAAGCCGGAAATTGGGAAGGCAGAGGATGAAGGTTCCCAAGAGTAAGGGTTGAGAGAGAAAAAAGGTTTAGCACGTGAGAGGGCGGTCTATAAAAGGGAAGGTAGCCAAGAGGGAGAACGAATTTTAAGAGTGGAAATTTCTGCTGGGGGAAATGAGGATCCAGATGCGGAGGG
>NC_069458.1:1020422-1118829 GCF_026875155.1 Cherax quadricarinatus | reverse complement strand
ATTATTTCCTGGTTTTCACTAAAATGGCTAATGTTTGACTGTGGTACTCTGTAGATGTTTATCACTGTGAGAGGTTTTTGTAGGTATTTGGATTTGAATTTAGCAATTATATATTCCCCATGTTCATCCCTTGTGCAAGTATTAGTGATACATTTTAGTTGGTCTGAGTAGTATATAGCTGTGCCACCCACTTGTAGATCTGGCCTACAGTTGTGTATGGCTGTGTAACCAGGAATGGCAAAGAAATCTGTAGTATCTGGCTTTAGCCAGGTTTCAGTGAGAGTTATGATGGATATACTTGCATGCAGGGAATTTAGTAATGCTATGAGGTCATCGTAATATTTATTTAAAGATCTGATATTGTAGTTAAAGACAGTTATGTTTTTGTTGGCTCTGAGAAGTGCCTTTAATTGTTCTGCTGTGTAGTTTACCTGGAGTTTACCTGGAGAGAGTTCTGGGGGTCAACGCCCCCGCGGCCCGGTCTGTGACCAGGCCTCTTTGATTCATTTAAGTCATTTAATAAGAGGTTGGTATCAGGATCAATGCTTGTTATCATAAGATTTATAGTGAATCTATAGTTAGAATTAAGTATAAAACAAAGTAAATACAAATACCATCCGACTTACGACCGAGTTCATTTCCGAGAAACCGGTCGTAAGTCGAAATGGTCGTAAGTCGAACTTTACTACTGAATATCAACAAAAAAATTTTGTAATGACTTTATTTTATTGTTTTATTTTGGTATTTCATGCTTTAGTTTACTTTTTATGCTGTTAGTACAGTCCTCCCTCACAAATCCGGCATCATTGGGACCTGTAGTGTGCTGGATTACTGAGTTTGTTGGATTACAGAGTGGTTAGGTTAGAAAACACTTAATGAAATTAGCCAACTTGACTTACACAAAGTTCATTGTACATCGGCAAAAATTGAACATTTCCTCTACTTTGAGCTCAATTTCAAGGTACTTTTCATCATGAAAGCAATCAAAATCATGTCTATTTCTGTAATATATCTTCCATTCTATCAAATGAGTCCAAAAAAAACGAGAATACAACCATAAAAAACATACGAAAACATACTGCAAAGAGGCGGCTAATGGCTGAGAAGTGAACTCCCTTATTTATCGTCCGTCTTTTTTTATTTTTGTTTTATGTTAAGAAGCATCTTTCCATCATACATTGCCCAAGTTTCAATGAGATAGCCCAACAAAGAACTGAGAAAATAATATAATATAATATAATAATAATAATAATAATAATAATAATAATAATAATATAATAATAATATCTTTATTTACTACACGTACATGTACAAGGTATACAGGCCTAGCTGACATCAGTCACATACTACTATACAGTCGCCGCTTGTTATTATTTTTATTTTATTTTTATTATCACACTGGCCGATTCCCACCAAGGCAGGGTGGCCCAAAAAAGAAAATCTTTCACCATCATTCACTCCATCACTGTCTTGCCAGAAGGGTGCTTTACACTACAGTTTTTAAACTGCAACATAACACTTGTTATGCAGAGTATTTCAAGAAAATTAGGTCAGTGTCCCAGGATAACACCCACACTAATCGACTAACACCCAGGTACCCATTTTCTGATGGGTAAACACAGACAACAGGTGTAAGAAACACGCCTAATGTTTCTACCCTGGCTGGGAATCGAATATTTACCAAAAATCATATATGGCTAACCCAAGCCAGGTACTAGAAATAAGCTACGTTGACTTTTTTTGGGGTTATCCTAGGTTCTCTACACATATGCTGCTGTGTGTGATAATCTGTAGAGAGAAAATAACTTTTTTCTTTCAGGTTTATGGTGCAGTACAAGTGTATATGACAGCCCTGTGCTATATTCTGTTTTCCATAATATAAGCCACCAAGACAAGGCTAGGAGAAAGGTATTTGTATACCATATCCTCTCCATACCTCCGTCGAACTGCTCGGTGTTATGCCAAATATTATTCATTCTGGAGTATTTAACATGTTTTATGTTATTTATATTGTTTATTATGTCATATTAGATCAATTGTGATAGGCAAATAAGCTGTAGTGTTGATATTAGCATAATAATAAAACATATTCTCCTGCTTCATGAGACTGAGTTCATGGCAACTGACAGTGGCTTCAAAGCCACCTTATCTTTAATGGATAATGTACTGTGTAGGTGCTTTACATAATGAGAAGCATTTCTTTTATTCATTGGAACCATGGCTAGGGCTAAAAGTAAGCAGGTTAAAACAATAAATGGAGAAAAAGAAATTGGAATGACATGCAGCAAGTAGCACCACCAAACAGTACCAGCAGGTTGGTGTGGTGACCCTGGAAATTTGAAATTATGCCAGCCAAAATTAGTGCCAAATAACTGAAGGAACCGAATAACTGATTGCCAGATTTGTGAGGGAGGATTGTACTGTATTTTATACTGTAAGGTTTAGGATAAACACTGTGTACAACACAAATAGTTGTTTATTTCCCAGAAATTTGACATAAAAAACACGGTCGTAAGTCGAGTGGTCATAAGCCGAGCAGGTAGTAAGTCGGATGATAGGTGTATTCTAAAGCTATAAAATAGCACCTGAGTTATTTTAACAAATGTAAAAATTTGATCTAAGGTAGTTCTTTAAAGCTAAAATATAGGAGACACTATAAAAGGGACTAAAAAAAATTTGTGGTGAACAAATAAAGTGGTAATCAAATAAATGGGGAATATAATGGCAAAATAGTGAACTTATTACACCTTAGCACCTGAGAATAGCACCTTGATTATTTTAACAATTGTGAATATATGAACTAATGTTGTTATGTAAACCTAAAATAAAGGAGAAAATATATAGGAACTAAATTAAATACAGTGGACCTCCGGCTTAGGATATTATTTCATTCCAGAAGTATGTTCAGGTGCCATTACTGACCGAATTTGTTCCCATAAGGAATATTGTGATTTAGATTAGTCCATTTCAGACCCCCAAACATACACGTACAAACGCACTTACATAAATACACTTGCATAATTGGTCGCATTGGGAACTGATCGTAAAGCGGGGGTCTACTGTAATTGTAAACAAAGTTAAATTGGCAGATAGTAACTAAGATATGATATTGATTTGGGAGTAAGATCTGATTTGTTATATATAATACGTTGGATAATTTATTGTACTATAAAAAATAAAAAATAATATGAGGTAGTTGGTAGCAGCTAGCAAAAGATAGTTTTGGGCCTTGAACAATAATGTAGTTGAAATATACACTAATTGCACATGCAATATAGTCACTAAGATATGAAAATAATCTGAGAGTAGGAATTCCCTTATAACATAAAGTTTGAGCTATTAATATCACTACAGGAATATTATTTGAGGTAGTTGATGCTAGCTAGTGAGGGATGGTTCAAGGTACTGCACAGTAGTGTAGTAAGAACATACACTAGTGTGATGGTAGCTAGTGAGGGATGGTTCAAGGTACTGCACAGTAGTGTAGTAAGAACATACACTAGTGTGTTGTTTGTAGTTTGGGAGAAAAGGGAAAATTAGGTATGATTATAAGAGAATTTTAACAGTGCTTAAGTAGGAAAGAAAAAGGTTATACAGATATTATTAAAGAGTAAGTTTTATATTAATAAAAAATAAATTGTGAATTGGGAATCTGGGAAGATAACACAAATTGGGTCACACAAGGAACTGTGTGGGACACCAGGGATAGTGAGGTAGTAAATACTGTCTAGGAGGTGATAGTACAGGGATTAGTTCAATAATGACATAGTAACATACACTAATGTAGTAAGGATTTGGTCACTAATATCAGTCAGACTCTGTAATGTTTGCATCATGAAGGAAGTTTGCTAGTTCATTTTCATTTGTAATGTAGTACACACGGCCTACATTTGTTTTTCTTACTAGAATTTGTCCATCACGTACAAAGCACTGGTGAATTTTATCATTATTCTCACGTTTCAGTTTTCTCACTCTGTACAGGAGGTTCTGTCATTTTCTTGTGAGACTCATTTATGTATATATCTTTTTTTGCTTTAATAAATGAAATTATTAGATCTTTTTTCCTGTATTGTGTGTGAAATCTGAGCATAACACTTTTTCTACTTTGGTTCCCTAGTAACCGTGATTCTTTTATTTCCGACACTGACACACTAACATGTAGGTGGTCACGTATGACCTGGAGAGTTGTATCTTTGCAGTTAGAATGGTTTAATTCGCTGGGAAAGAGTGGACTGTTAATTACTACTGCATCAGATAACTTGTCTTGCTCTGCTTTGTCATCTTGGTTAGCAAAATAATTGTTCAATTGGGTATCCATGTTTATTTTTCAGTCCTTGACTGCATTATCAATCTTCGTGTTTAGGGAAGTTATTTGATCTGTGTGGCTGGTTATAACTGATTGGAAGGTCTTGCCAAAATCAGTCATGCCAGTGGATGTTAGTTGTTGTTCAAGGCTGTTGATCTTGTTCTCAAGGTGAAGTAACTTAGATTCATGGTTTGTTATTGTTGCACAAGGAGACTTACTTTTAGCACGAAGAGACTTATTTTCAGCACGAAGATTCAAGTTATCCACTGTTAAAGTGGTGATGTAATTCTTTAGAACTACATAAGGTACTACGTTCCACAATCAGCTCTCCTGGCACTGTACCATTCACTCATATACCCTTATCTTACATATGGAATTTATGCATGGGGATCAACAACATCCAATCACCTAAAACCCCTAATAACCCAGCAAAAGGCAGCAGTAAGAATGATAACAAATTCTCACTCCAACCAGCATACTCCACCAGTTTTCAGATGTCTGAATCTGCTCACCATTAAGAACATCCATACTTAATCATGTGCCTACTACATACACAGAAACAATACACGCAAATATAAACCCTCCACTCAAACTTCTCCTCACCAACTTAAACAAGACACATGTCCACAACACAAGACACAGATCTCTTTTTGATATACCTTGTGTCCATATCACACTGTAAAAACTCATGCACATAAAGGGCCCCAAAATATGGAATTCATTTCCAGAAGATATTAAAGTAACCCAGTCTGAAAATCAATTTAAGACTTCTCAAAAGCCACTTAATCACCCTAGACTAAACGCTAAATACTCAGTACACACATACTTATGTACTCCCACATCATAACTTCAACAATCACTTTGAACCTTTTATCAATTGTTGACAGGAATTTAATTGAATCATTGTTTTCACAAGAAGCATTTTTTAGTATATGAATATATCTTTTATCTTATACAAATTTTGATTCACTTTTAATTAATAATCTACTGTACAACTATGAAATAATTACTATCCTACTGTACAACTATGATATAATCCTACGTAGTCTGTATGCCAATAATGTTAAGTTGGCCCATAATGCCTAGGCATAATAGAGGCTCTCTTTGCATTGCAACCCACTATTGTAAATACAAAATCTCAATGTACTGTTTGCAAAGACAAAATAAATAAATAAATGACACTAGCCTTTATTGAAGATGTAGTGATGAGACACTGTGTCCTGGGAATGCCTTTCTCTCCTGAGTAATGTAGGTCCTGTTTGGCATTTTCTTACAGAACAGACCTTATCACACTGTGTAAGCCACTACGATTCTTAAATCTCTCAAACCAACCTTTGCTGGCCTTAAATTCACCAATATGAGCACTAGTTCCATGCATTTTTTCCTGTTCACCTGGGTGTTAGTTGACTGATGTGGGCCGCATCCTGGAAAAGAAGATTAAGGACCCCAATGGAAATAAGTTAGACAGTCCTCGATAACACACTGACTTTCTTGGGTTATCTTGGGTGGCTAACCCTCTGGGGTTAATTGTTTCTCGGTGTTCTCGATAAGCCACACCAACAACAGTCTCTCCACATCTTCGAGTAGCACAGCTGACCATGGTGCAGCAGCAGCTAACCATGGTACAGCAGCAGCAGCAGTTGACAATGGTACAGCAGCAGAAGCAGCTGACCATGGTACAGCAGGAGCAGCAGCAGCTGACCATGGCACAGCAGCAGCAGCAGCCGACCATGGTGCAGCAGCAGCAGCAGCCGACCATGGTACAGCAGCAGCAGCAGCAGCAGCTGACCATGGCACAGCAGCACAGCAGCACTGACCATGGCACACAGCACAGCAGTGACCATGGTACAGCAGCAGCAGAGCAGCAGCTGGCCAGGGAAACAGCAGCAGCACAGCGGGACCATGGTACGCACAGCTCAGCTGCCCATGATACAGCAGCAGAAAGCAGCACGACCAGGTACAGCCAGTAGACAGCGCCCATGGTACAGCAGCATAGCAGCAGCTGACCATGGTACAGCAGCAGCAGCAGCACTGACCATGGAAAAAGAAGCACAGCGCTGAAAAGGGGCACAGCAGCAGCACAGCTGACCAGGGGTACAATAGTTTTTAAATAGTATTTTTTCAACCTTTTACCACAGGGTTCCACAGAAGCTTTCTTTGGGCCCAGGGTAGCGTATTTAGCAGTTATAAGCACTGAAAAACACTCGAATAATAAAAAATGTTTTCTAAATGTATGTGTGGGAGCGACTTCTCGGCTTGTAAACACGCACACAAAACTGAAGGCGGGCCAACTGAGGGTGCTCGGCCCGAACCCAAAAATGTGGAGAGTATGGGATGAATGCTGTAGGTTAAAGTTTTTCAGTGTCGTGGGGGTAAAATTTTTTTGCTGAAGAGATCGTAGGTCGGTTTTAAAAGTAGGTTGGGGACTTTTGTATGTCGGGGTCCACTGTAGTAGCATGTCATCGTGCACTAGGCCAGTATATCTTCTCAGTTCTTGTAGTAATAAAGATTTATTATTATTATATAAGGAAACTTAAAAGTAACATTTTTTAGCAAGGCTAAAAAGAGGTTTTAGGGGCATTTAGGGTTTTGGGAAAAAGGGCGTGTGACGGGGTTTATTAGGGGCGCAATGTGGTAGATGTCAAGATTGGTGTGGGGGTAGGTTATGAAAGCAGTGAAGAGTTTTTACGGGGATATGGGCTCAATTGATATGTAGGAAAAAGGATTAAACAAGGAGTGTGAGTCCCCGGGTTTTCAATATATTTATAGTTTGGGGGTTGTAAGAGAAGTAAATGCAAGGTTTTGGGCAAGGGGTGTGGATTAAAAGAAAAAGAATCACACATAAATTGGGAGTTACACAGTTGCTCTTTGCATGACCTGTGCTTTTGGGGTGATTTTGAAGAAAAGTTTGCAGAGGTTGGGGGTTTAATTTGGTGGGGTATTAAAAGAAAAAATTAAAAGTGAAAAGGGAAAGATAAGGTTATCAGGAAAAACAAAAAAAGGTGATGAAAGATTGGATTCAATTGGAGAGAAAAGTAGGAGAGGTGAATTATTCAGATATTTAGGAGGGGGACATGTCAGTGGAGGGTCTATAAAGATGGGTGAATCATAAAATTTGAGGGGGGAAAAGGGTGAGGGGTGCACTTAGGAGTCTGTGGAGACAAAGAACTTTGTCCTTGAAAAAGAGGGGAATTATAGAGATATTTTTTACCAACACTTAAGGGGTGTGAAGCTTTGGGCGAGAATGTTGCAACGAATAGAAGGCGGGAGGCTGGAGATTCTACTGAGGGCAATGTGTGGTATAATATAAGCAGAGAATTCATATTTTGGAAGTTAGGAGGGGTTTGCGGGGATTGCAAAAACGTTGCCCAGAGGGCTGAGGAAGGGTTTTGGGGTGGTTCGGAAAAAATTTTAAGAGAAGGGAACAAAAACCAGAATGACTTCAAATGTATCAACTGTAGTGGAAGGGAAGATGGGGAAGGGGTCGGCCTATTAAAGGGTTGTAGGAAGGGGGGTGGGGGAAGGTTTTTGTTTGTGAGGGGCTTGGATTTTAAACGGCTGGTGACAGTTTTGAAGGGTGAATGGAGGGAAAATTGGCTTTAATACTTTAAATGTTCCTGTTAGTTAGCAAGGCCCCTTTAGTACATGTGGGGTTCGAAACGTTTGGAGAAAAGAAAACCCAGTTGAGGAAGGGGGTTTTAGTTTTTACGGTAATGGTTACGAAAACCCGTTCTCTCTCTCCCGAAAGCAACAGGCTCCCCACAAAAGGGGGGGGTTTTTGGAAATCGCGGGCAGACAATTTCAGGTGACCGGGGAGGGGGGCGTGAGTCATTACGTAAAAAGGGTTACGGAAGGCAATGAAAATTTTGGGGGAAAAGAGGTCCCCATAAAAAAAAACCAAAAGGGGGAGGGAAAGGCTTCTTTTTTATAAAATGAAAAGTCCCCCAAAATTTGCAAAAAAAAATAATCATTAAGGAAACTACGTAACAAAATGAAGATCGGAAATATAGCCCCTCTGAAAATAAAAAAATTTACCGAGAAGTGATAAAAAAAAATTTTTTGATCGATCGATCTGTTTTCATTGGGACTCGATTCTGGGGAAGGAATATTAAAAAAGAAAGAGTGTTTAACAAAAGGGCAGATTGGGGTGCACTAAAATCTAACTTTTTAACTCTCAAATTGGGAGAAACGTGAACACAAAAAAAAAAATTCTTGAATACGAAAATGATATTAAATTTATTCATCATACAGGTTATTTACATTTAAACCCCCAAACTCGCTAGGGTAAGATTGACATATCAGAATGGGTGTCATCCTGGGAGGATCAAACTCTGTAGCATTGGCTAACCATGTGATTTGAGGGAAAACGAATTGGGAAATTACAAATGATACTTAGGTTTCTCAATACCGTCGGTACTAGGGAAAAACGACATTCAGGTTGATCGCTGACGGTATCAGAGGAAGAGAGTACAGGATCAGGGAAATTGTCAGAGTCCCTTTACAAGTCGGGTTTTAAAATCATTACACACATACAACTTCATATGATCTAAAGCGATTCTTTTATACTGACCAGTACTAACCTCCTAACCTTATACTTATTACCAGATTTTCAACTATCGATAAGGACCAACAAACTTTTTATCAAGCTTTGGGTTGCAGACGTTTTGTTTAAGTTTAAACAGCATAACTCTCGAACCACTTTTATTTTGGATGGGTTTTCTCGAGTGTTTGCGACTCTGTAAAATTTTGCTGTTTATTTTGAAGTGTTTCACGGGTTCTTCTAAAAACCTTTGAGCTAAGCTTAAATTCTAAAAGAAAATCATCAGGGTTGTAATTTTGGTTTTTGATTTGAATAAACAACCCATAAGGCAAACGTTTATCACACTGACAATGCATAATGGGAGTGTCCCTATAGAAACATTGAAGCAAATTTATAGCACAAAGCACATCAGGGATAACTTCATCCCAAATTTCACTGTTATTTTTAAATGGCTCTCAAACATCAATACTTTTTAGGTTCGTTCCGCTAACCCATTGCTGGCAGGGTGAGAGGGAAAAATGGGGATTTAGAGATTTTTTTACAAGGGACACAAAAAATTTTTAAGAACTCATTACAAATTCACCTCCATTACCGTTTTCTAGGGGCTTAGGGGTGTATGCCTGCAGATAAGCTTCTTTAAACGCTTTACTACTGTCTCGGCAGTCTTATCTGCAAAGGAACTAAATCACAAAATCTGGTGAAAGGTCTACCATAACACACCCCGATGTTTATTGCCTTGGAGGGAACATTGGGAAAATTATTAACAATCTGTGCAACCTTCCCCCACGGTTCCTAGTATTGGATACCTTGGATTGGGGGGGGGGGGGGGTTGGGCCCCCTTACATTACCTTTATGTTCCCTGCAGCACACATTTTTAAATACTCAGAAATATCATTTCCCATACGAGGCCAAAAGTATTTCAATCTGGGTGTATTTCAACGAAACCAAACCCGGGTGTGCAACACCTGGGGCAGTGAACTAGCTGTAACTACTTTCACTAGTACTGTGGAATTACTAACTGTATACTCTTCGCTAGGGTACCCAACCTCCGTTTAATAAAATAATTCTTGGTTCATGACAAAGTCACTGTGGTGCGGTGGCTTCACATCAAATAAAAATCTTCCTGAGCAGGAAACGAATCACCCAACCCCATGGGATCTGTTTTTTGAGCATTTTCATCTTCACACTAAAAGGAGGGGCTGGGAGTTACTAAACTAACATGTGCGATAAGGCACTGCGACACTTTGCTTGCCAGGTAAGGTTCAAAGGTCGGATTGAACTCTTTGGGTATCAAGGGAGATGTACCTGGTTACTGGAACTGGTTACTACACTAGATAGAAAGGGATTCAGGGAAACCGGCAGGCCGGACTTGAGCCTGGAGATGAGAAATACAGTGCCCCCCCTAAAAGGGGGGTTTTAATGTTGCAGTTTAAAACGTAGTTAAAGTACCCTTCTGGGAAGACAGTGAGGATAATGATGGTGAAATTTTTTCTTTTTTTTTGGGCCCCCTGCCTTGGTGGGAATCGGCCCCGTTGTTAATAAAAATAAAAATATTTTATTATTATTTTTTTCTCTTTTTTCCATTTGCCAAAAAAATTATTTTACTAACAACTTCAAATGAATTTTGTTAATATTTTACACTTTTTAATTCAACATTTTCTTGTCCATGAGTTATTGATAATCATGGAACAAGTAATGATTTCTTGGCAAATTGTAATTTTGGATCAGTAAGGGAATGAGAAAAATTTTTTTCAGGGTTAAAATTTCGTAATTCAAAATGTTTACCTAACAGCCATCTAACCTAAAACCAATTTTTCCAGTCAAATTTAAACCCAAAGTAACAAAGCCTAATCTTTACCCCTTTAAAATACGTTTGAAGAGTTTTCGAGAATTTCACTACTCTTGGGCCCAGCCATTTGCGAAACACATCTGGGGTTTGCCTGGTCAACCAGGTATGCTGCCAAAGGGTGCGCCCCACAATCCATCACAGCCCGGTTTATCTGGCATCTGGGAAAAGTTGTCCAGTTTCCTCTTGGAGGCTCTACACTTTTCTAGCAGTGTTTCTGATATCTTCTGGTAATTTGAATATCTGGGACCCTGGTGTTGATACAGTGTTCCCCCATTTTCACCACTGCACTCCTGCCCTCACTGGGGTTTATCTTAAAATTTTCTCCCAATCTCCACCCATATGTTGGTATACCATACCAGAAACCCAAAATTGCTCAACATTACTGATTTTGGAAAAATATCACAAAATAAAAAATAAATGGTCCCCCTCGTTTTTTTTAATTAATCCATACCTGGAGGTGCTACTATTATCGAAATCTACGATTTTCGAATCACTTTTCCCCATAAGAAATAATGTAAATACAATTAATCCGTTCCTGACACCCAGAAGTATCAACAACAATTTTTTTTTTTTACCTTAAAGATAGATTTACATGCACAAAAGAATGAACATTCAACATGACAGTTACCTTTATTGAAGGCTGTTGTTGATGAATGGAAGACAGGGAGGAGGAGAGAGGGAAGAGAGGTTATTGTTTGGAAGGGGAATCCCCCTCCATAAGGAGGATAGGTTGGATAAATACATGAGTGAGAGGGGTTGGATTTGAGTGGGACTTGCATATCAGAGAACATAATAACATAAGAAAGGAGGAACACATAAGAAAATAAGAAAGGAGGATCACTGCAGCAGGCCTATTGGCCCATGCTTGGCAGGTCCTTTACAATTCATCCTACTAACGAAACATTTTTCCAACCCAATCCTCAATGCTACCCAAGAAATAAGCTCTGATAACTCTATCCACTCATTTGCAAGTCCCACTCATCCAACCCCTCTCACTCATATATTTATCCAACCTAAATTTGAAACTACCCAATGTCCTAGCCTCAGTAACCCAACTAGGTAGACTGTTCCACTCATCAACTACCCAATTTCCAAACCAATACTTTCCTGTGTCCTTTCTAAATCTAAACTTATCTAATTTAAATCCATTACTGCCAGTTCTCTCTTGGAGAGATATCCTCAAGACCTTATTTATATCCCCCTTATTTATACCCATCTTCCACTTATACACTTCGATCATATCTCCCCTCATTCTTCGTCTAACAAGTGAATATAATTTAAGGGTCTTCAATCTTTTTTCATAAGGAAGATTTCTAATGCTATGTATTAATTTAGTCATTCTATGCAGAATGTTTTCTAATGAATTTATGTCCATTCTGTAATATGGAGACTAGAACTGACCTGCATAATCTAGGTGAGGCTTTACTAATGATGTATAAAGCTGCAGTATAACCTCTGGACTTCTGATGCTTACACTTCTTGATATAAATCCCAATAATCTATTTGCCTTATTACGTATGCTTAGGCATTGCTGTCTTGGTTTAAAGTTGCTGCTTACCATAACCCCCAAATCCTTTTCACATTCTATACTGCTAAGTTCAACATAATTAAGCTGGTAGGTGCTAGGGTTATGAACATTTCCGAGCTTTAGAACTTTACATTTATCTACATTGAACTGCATCTGCCACTTTTCTGACCAAGAATTGAGCTTGTCTAAACCCTCCTGAAGTTGTGAGACATCAATGTCTGAATCGATTATCCTACCTATCTTCGTGTCATCAGCAAATTTGCTTATGTCACTAGTAATTCCCTCGTCAAGGTCGTTTATATATATTATAAACAACAGTAAGATGAATAATAGGCTGAAATATCTATTAGGGCATAGGAAAGGAATTTATAGGCATCTCAAAAGAGGTGAGGGTCATCTTATGAATCAGTATATTGACATTAAAAAGGGGATAAGAAAAGCTAAAAGTGACTATGAAATTAAAGTTGCTAGGGATTCTAAAACTAACCCGAAAAGTTTTTTCCAGGTCTATAGAACAAAAGTTGGAGATAAGATAGGTCACCTTAAAAATAACTGACAAAGAGAATGAAATGTGCTCGATTTTAAATAATTATTTTCTCTCGGTTTTTACACAGGAAGACACTAACAATATTCCAGTAATTAATTTTTATAGTGGGCTAGAAGAAGATAAATTATGTAACATCACAGTCACTAGTGAAATGGTTGTGAAACAGATAGACCGACTGAAGCAAAATAAGTCACTGGGTCCTGATAAGGTTTTTTCAAGGGTTCTTAAGGAATGCAAAATGGAACTCTGTGAATGATTTACTAATGTTTTTAATTTATCTTTTCAAACAGGTGTAGTGTTTGATATATGGAAGATGGCTAATGTAATTCCTATTTTTAAAACAGGGGAAAGTCGTTACCATCAAATTACCACCCTATAAGCCTGACCTCAATTGTAGGCAAATTACTAGAGTCAATTATAGCTGAGATTATAAGAAGCCATCTCGATAAGCATAGCTTGATTAACCCTTTGACTGTCGCGGCCGTATATATACGTCTTACGAGGTACCGTGTTTGACGTATATTTTTTTATTATTTTTATTATCACACTGGCCGATTCCCACCAAGGCAGGGTGGCCCGAAAAAGAAAAACTTTCACCATCATTCACTCCATCACTGTCTTGCCAGAAGGGTGCTTTACACTACAGTTTTTAAACTGCAACATTAACACCCCTCCTTCAGAGTGCAGGCACTGTACTTCCCATCTCCAGGACTCAAGTCCGGCCTGCCGGTTTCCCTGAATCCCTTCATAAATGTTACTTTGCTCACACTCCAACAGCACGTCAAGTATTAAAAACCATTTGTCTCCATTCACTCCTATTCAAACACGCTCACGCATGCCTGCTGGAAGTCCAAGCCCCTCGCACACAAAACCTCTTTACCCCCTCCCTCCAACCCTTCCTAGGCGACCCTACCCCGCCTTCCTTCCACTACAGACTGATACACTCTTGAAGTCATTCTGTTTTCGCTCCATTCTCTCTACATGTCCGAACCACCTCACAACCTTCCTCAGCCCTCTGGACAACAGTTTTGGTAATCCCGCACCTCTCCTAACTTCCAAACTTGAATTCTCTGCATTATATTCACACCACACATTGCCCTCAGACATGGACATCTCCACTGCCTCCAGCCTTCTCCTCGCTGCAACATTCATCACCCACGCTTCACACCCATATAAGAGCGTTGGTAAAACTATACTCTCATACATTCCCCTCTTTGCCTCCAAGGACAAAGTTCTTTGTCTCCACAGACTCCTAAGTGCACCACTACTCTTTTTTCCCTCATCAATTCTATGATTCACTCATCTTTCATAGACCCATCCGCTGACACGTCCACTCCCAAATATCTGAATACGTTCACCTCCTCCATACTCTCTCCCTCCAATCTGATATTCAATCTTTCATCACCTAATCTTTTTGTTATCCTCATAACCTTACTCTTTCCTGTATTCACCTTTAATTTTCTTCTTTTGCACACCCTACCAAATTCATCCACCATCTCTGCAGCTTCTCTTCAGAATCTCCCAAGAGCACAGTGTCATCAGCAAAGAGCAGCTGTGACAACTCCCACTTTGTGTGTGATTCTTTATCTTTTAACTCCACGCCTCTTGCCAAGACCCTCGCATTTACTTCTCTTACAACCCCATCTATAAATATATTAAACAACCACGGTGACATCACACATCCTTGTCTAAGGCCTACTTTTACTGGGAAATATTTCCCTCTTTCCTACATACTCTAACTTGAGCCTCACTATCCTCGTAAAAACTCTTCACTGCTTTCAGTAAACCTACCTCCTACACCATACACTTGCAACATCTGCCACATTGCCCCCCTATCCACCCTGTCATACGCCTTTTCCAAATCCATAAATGCCACAAAGACCTCTTTAGCCTTATCTAAATACTGTTCACTTATATGTTTCACTGTAAACACCTGGTCCCCACACCCCTACCTTTCCTAAAGCCTCCTTGTTATCTGCTATCCTATTTTTCCCTCTTATCTTAATTCTTTCAATTATAACTCTACCACACTTGCCAGGGACACTAAAGACTTTTCCCCTTAATTTTTTCACTCTTTTTATCCCCTTTGCCTTTTTACAATTTCTGTTTTTTGGTGTCATTACAATTTGGGGAAAAAAGATTCTCTATCATTTCTAAAAAAAAAATTTTTTTTTTTTTTTTTAAAATTTTTGCAACCCCGGGAGACACCTCGGTTTTGGGGGGTTGCGACAGTCAAAGGGTTAATGATACTCAGCATGGATTCACAAGAGGCCGGTCTTGTCTAACTAATTTATTAACTTTTTTCAGTAAAGCTTTTGAGGCTTTGACCACGAAAAAGAATTTGATTTTATTTACTTAAGAAAAGAAAGTGGCACTCATGCTTTGGGGGAAGGGTCTCTCGTGGGTCGAATCATGGCTCACAGACAGGAAGCAGAGAGTGTCCATAAATGGGGTTGGTTTAGAAAGACATGTAAGCAAACACTATAACATATTTATTAAAAAACTTTTCGGTCCGGGGGCCCTTTGATCCTTCTAACAACAGGGGTAGAAACACATTATAATATAGGCAGAGTGAGGTGTGACGCACGTGACCTGAGGAATGTCATAAGAACATAAGAATGGGGGAAACACTGTAAAAGGGCCTACTGGCCCATGGAGGCAGGTCCTTACAAAAAAACCCTTTACCTATGATGAGGAGGGTAGACGATGAATCATGTGACCCTGTGTTTTGGGTTGGTGTGCTTAAGTATCATGTATGCCAATTTTTTTGAAATTTTTTTTTTCCCATGTTGGTTCTATAGTGTCGGTGACGCATTAGTGGGGCTTCGGGCACCGTGGGCGTCTGAGGTCTGGTTCGGTGAGAAGATTTGTCCCCTCATTCCATTCACAAATGCTCCGTGAGTCTTGTGGAGGACACATGGTCCTTACATCGTCTTTTTAGAGGCATTTGATGCTAAAATTTCAGGCAACTGCAAGATCTTGCCTGTCTCCCAATATTTCTTGGGGCAGAACCCAAGGGGATAGGTAGACGCCCGCTGTAGAAGTTAGAGGTGTGGGGCTGGTTTCGTAGTGAGGCTTTTATAGTGATGTGTTTATGGGAAAACGTGATGTTACTCAAGCAAGTGCCCCGCGAGTATTCGTAACATCGCCACAGGGGAGTAACGACTGTTTAGGGGGCTGTTTTCCCTGGGCGGTTTGTGGAGGATAGCTTGTCCTTGAGTTGCAAACTCGGATAAGAAAATGGGAACTGAAGATGGTAAAGGTTGTATGTAATTGCATTTTTTCTTCTGAAAACAAAAGGGGTGGGGGTTTTCGAAGAGCTCTCAAGAAGAAGCCCAAAGAGGACTCCCTCTTGTGCGGGGGGCTTGGGGTGAATAAAAGTATATAAGATCGTCCTTGTTGGTAGGTTTTTTATACACTTTTAAAAGAAGTTTGTCACTGTGGGAGATCTGCACAGTAGAAAGTCGAGGAAAAGGAGTTTGCCATATTTTCGAGTTCAAGTGTAAACTTTATTGATGGTTAAAAAGCTTATCTTGTTGAGAAGGGCCTGGGTATTGAGACGTCTCGGATAGAAAACCCAAAATATCTCAAAAGTATCTTAGCCAGGTAACGGTTTGGGAATGAGGGTGCTGGGAAATTTTCTGTCTCCAGGGTTTCCATGAAGAGGTTGGCAAGCACAGCACTGAGCGGGCTGCCCATTGCCATCCCAAAGCATTGTTTGTAACAGTTGTCCTGATACTTGAAGAAGTTGAAATTAACACAAAGTTCCACTAGATTGATGAAATCTAGAAGAGGTAAAGGGAGGTCGTGGTTTTCAGTGAGCCTCTGTCTCAGAATGTTGATTGCAGTGTCAGTAGGAACGTTGGTAAAGAGGGCTGTGACATCGAAGGAAGCCATGCTTTTGTTTTTGACATTCAGGTTGGAAATTCGGGAGAGAAGGTCACCTGAGTGTTTGAGGTGGGCTTGACTGATGGTGCCCAGAAGCGCTGAAAGGTATTTGGCAAGGTGTCCGGCTAGATTTCATCAATCTAGTGGAACTTTGTGTTAATTTCAACTTCTTCAAGTATCAGGACAACTGTTACAAACAATGCTTTGGGATGGCAATGGGCAGCCCGCTCAGTGCTGTGCTTGCCAACCTCTTCATGGAAAACCTGGAGACAGAGAAATTCAGCACCCTCATTCCCAACACCGTTACCTGGCTAAGATACGTTGATGATATATTGGTTTTCTATCCGAGACGTCTCAATATCCAGGCCCTTCTCAACAAGATCAATGCAGTTGAACCATCAATAAAGTTTACACTTGAACTCGAAAATATCAGTAATATCAACTCTACAGCTTATTTATCTATCACAATTCAACTAAAATGACATAATAAACAATACTAATAACATGTTGTTGTTGGGTATATAAGGGCCACCGAGAGTAAGCCGTCCATAATGGTGGTGAAGCAGCAGCTGAGGCAGCAGTGTTTTCTGTAGCCCTATATAACTCCAACAACATTGGAGGAGTTGGTAGAATTGCTGAATCACTAAAGAAGACACCCTCTACCACCACTACCACCTTCTAACACTATTACAATGCTACCACCTTAAGAACATAAGAACGGAGGATCACTGCAGCAGGCCAGTTGGCCCATACTAGGCAGGTCCTTTACAATCCATCCCACTAACAAAACAATTGCCCAACCCAATTTTCAATGCTACCCAAGAAATAAGCTTTGATAACTATCCACTCTCTGCAAGTCCCACTAAAACCCAAACCCTCTCACTCATATATTTATCCAACCAAAATTTGAAATCCCCCAAAGTCCTAGCCTTAATATCATAAAAACCCAGTTTACAACTATATTACCACTATTACAACGCTAAAACCTCATCCCAAATCAACCACTATCACAACTGTTTCCACTTCCACCCCCCTTCATATTTTTCTACAAACGTTTTTAAATTGTGTGTGTTTCTACTTTCTTTACCAAAAGGGCTGGCACTAGAAGCTTTCTTTGGAGCCATGGTGACTTATTTAGCAGCTGCAAACACTAAAACAATGGAATATTATGAAATTTGTATTGTTTGAACGGGGGATCCCCTCACTCAATGATAAACAAGGGAAACCTGGCGGGGAAAGGAGTGTGAGGGGCTCGGGGTGTGTGTACCGTCCCGGACGAATACTATTTGCAAGTAAAATTTACGATTAGCGGCCTTTTTATATGAAAATTTCCCTATGATTTCCAAAATCTACGATTCTCGAGAATTACGATTATCGGGGGCCCACTGTACATGGCCCCCGCATCCGTGCCATTACATAACGTTAAACCCGCAAACCCATACTTTTTTCACTAAGTTTTCCCTCGCATACCCTTTAAAAAACCCCGCTCAATGCATTCGTCCGAGACGATCTATGTGAGGCCTGAGCCACCCTCACTGTTCTGCCGGTGGCATTGTTTAAAGCCAGCCTCTGCGGTAAATCCAAGTACAATCAGAACATTTCGTTTATTACAGCTTTTTTTGGTGTTTTTATCTGAAAAAATAAGTGACCAGGGCCCCAAGAAAGCTTTGGTCCCAACCCTGTGGTAAAAAGGGTGAGAAAATTATCGAAATACTGTGGTACCATGGTCAACTGCTGATGCTGCTGCTGCTGTGCCTGTCGTGCTGCTGCTGCTGTGCTGTACCACCATCAGCTTGCTGTTGCTGTCCCACTGTCAGCTGCTGTGCTGTTGTGTAGTCCGTCTGCGGGCTCTGTAGCACCGTCTGCTGTCTGTAGCACCGTTGCTGTGCTGTAGCACTGCAGTGCTGCCTGTGTAGCACTGTCAGGTGCTGCAGTCAGCTGCTGTGCTGTGTAGCATGTAGCTGCTGGTAGACTGTCGGCTGCTGCGCTGCTGTAGCCCCATCAGCTGCTGTGCTGCGTACCACCGTCAGCTGTGCTGTGCTGTGTCCCGTCTGCTGTGCTGTAGCACTGTCAGCTGGCTTTTGCACTGTCAGTGCTGCTGCTGCTGTACCCACAGTGCTGTGATGCTGTCCCCCGTCAGTGCTGCTGCTGCTGCTGAGTCCATCTCTGTGCTGTAGCCCCATCTGGTGCTGCTGTGCACTGTCAGCTGCTGCTGCTGCTGCTGCTGTAGCCCCATTGTGTGGCTTATTGAGAATACCAAAAAACAATTAACCCAGGGGGTTAGCCCCAGGATAACCAAAAAAAGTCAGTGTCATCAAAGGGACTGTCTATCTTATTTCCTTTGGGGTTAAATCTTGTCTCCCAGGTTGCAACCCACACCAGTCACTAACACCAGGTGAACGGGAAAAAAAATACCTGGAACTAGTGCTATATTGTGATTAAAAACCAGCAAAGGTTGGTTTGAGATTTTTAAAAAAAACATGTGGCATAACAGTGTGAAAGGCCTGTTCTGGAAAAAAATACCAAAAGGCCCCTACGTACTCAGGAGGAAAAGGCACCCCCCCCGGACCGGGTTTTGTCAGTCATTGTGCATCTTCAATAAAGGAAAGTATATTTATTCTTCTTTGTAGAGTAGTACATGCACAATATATATTGTGCATGTATTTACTATTGTGATGTTCCTTCTTTTTTGTGTGTAGGAAAATATATATTTCATGTGGAAAATTTTTTTTTTTTCATATTTTGGGTGTCTTGCACGAATTAATTTGTTTTCCCATTATTTCTTAGGGGGGAAAATTCATTCGCATAAGAAAATTTTGCATAAAAATGAGCTCCGGGAAATGGATTAATATCGTTATGCGGGGGGTCCGCTGTATTTGTAAAATTTTTCCATGAATTTCATGGGTTTGGGAAAAATAAACACTATGCAGTTTAAAGTGACCCTTTATTGAAAACGTTTTCCCCCACTAGGGGTTTTTTTAAAGTAACAAAAGTCTACCTGGGGGGGAAGGTACGTGAGTATTTTAGTCACGCTCGAATGTTAAGGTTGGTGATCTACAGGGGGGGTTAAAATCTAAAATTTTGGGTAGTTTGGGAAAAGGGGTATTGGAAAATTTGTGAGAGCCCTTCTGCAGTTTCTATGTTTTTATTGGGATAGCGTGAAGAATTTTCTTGGCAAGTGGTTCATCTTGTTATAAAGCCATTGTTTGGTTAAAATTGTTGGTTATGAGATAAGCGATATTCCAGGTTTTCGGTTTGGTGTTGTTTTGTGGCGATAAGGGTCTTGAGTTTCTGTATTTAAATTAAATGGTTGTGTGAAATGCGATGTTGTACCGGCATTCTTGTATGTCAGTCCTGTTGCGTATTGGTGTTCTGAAAATATGTGTTTGAGGTCTCTTGATGTTTCGCCACGATAATTTGTTGTAGTCATTAAAAGGGGGATTGTGTATCCCCCTGCAGGAAGGGAAAGTTGTCTTGTCTATTGGTGATGTCTGGTGGTCGTGGTTGGGAGGGGTACTTGGGAAAGAGGATTGGAAAAGTGTTGGAACATGTCTTGCAATGGGTTGGGGGGAGGGGCTATGTACTCTTCTGGCGTGTCTTCTTTGGGTGTGGTGAAAGTGTTTAATGCCCCCATCTGCGTTCTGTGAAGTGACGGGATAGTGGAATTTTGAAAAAAACTTGTCCAATTATAGTGCATTCTTCCTCGGAAATCATTTTCTGCAGATTCTGAGTGTGGCGGAAGAACCTATAATTACACCCCGTTTTTTTGGTGTCATGGTGAGGTAGAAGTGGAGAAATCATTTTTGTTGGTTGGTTTTTGATAGACTTTAAAAAAAAAGTTCATGGTCGCTTTGCAAAAAAGAACGCAAGGAAAGGGAAAAGGTGTTGTCGACTTCTTCAAGTGGAACTGGATTTAGGGCTCGACCGGTTTAGCTTGACTTGGAGAGCTTGAATGTTGAAGTGCCCGGGGGTTATGAGGGAATGTCATCAAATAATGGAGCCAGGTGACAGTTTAAGGAATAAGGTGGAGAAATGCTAGCCCGATCTCCATGTATACGTTTCCAGGATGGGACTGAGTGGCGAGCCCATGGGTAGACCAAAAGTCTGTTGAAAGGGTGATTTTCGAAAGAGAAACATGTAAAGTGACACTAGTTCAAAGAGGTCGATGAAATCGCTGGTGGGAAAAGGAAGATCAAGGAATTGTAAAATTTTTTTGTGCAGGAGATCGATGGCTTGTGTAGTAGGTACTTTGGGGAATAGGGAAGTTACGTCAAGGCTGGAAAGTTTCTTGTTCTATGCTGATGTTTTTAATGGATTGAGAAAATCACCCGGGGTGTTTGGATGTGTTGGCTGATAGTGCCCAAAAAGTTTGGAGGGTGTTTTGTGGAATTCCTGAGAGTTGGTGGGGGGCACTCATATTCCCGAAGATATGGGTCCAATGGGATTTCCAGGTTGTGGTTTTTGGTAGGCCCTTTCATTTGGAGGTTGGGGTTGCTGGGTATGGGGTGCAGAAGTTTCTTCCCTTGTTTTTAGTTCAAGAATGCGGTGAGTTCTTTGAAGAAAAGTTTTAGTAAGGTTGTCCACTTGGTTAGTTTTTGAGGGGTTTGAGGTATCTGGGTCATTAGAGATTGAGCTTTTGTTCCCCTGTCATCAGTGTTTAAAAATAAAAAGGCCTACTACACAAGCCATCATCTCCTGCGGGAGAAAAATTGACCCAAAACTTGATCTTCCCATTCCGCAGCGATTTCATCGACCCGTTGAAATATGAGTCGGCTTTTTCATGTTTCCCCTTTTGAGAATCACCTCTTTCAACAGCTTTTGGTCTACCCCGGGCTCGCCATCAGTGCCATCCCGGTGAACTTTTAAAGGAAATTTTTGAGCCGAGCATTTCTCCACCATTTTCCTTGACTGTCACCCGGCTCCATTATTTGACGAACCTCATAAAATCCCAGGGCTTCAACGTTCAAGCTCTCCAAGACAAGTCACGGTCGAGCCCCCAATCCCGTTCAATTGAAAAGTCGACAACACTTTTCCTTTTCCCCTTTATGTTCTTCTCTGCAAAGTGACCTTGAACTTCGTTTTAAAAATCTATCGAAAACCAACCAACCAAAAAAAAAATTTCCCCACTTTACTCTCACCACAACCCAAAACTAAAAAATGGGTAATTATAGGCTTTTCCTGCGCTAGTCAGACTCTGCAGCAATGGTTCCTTGAGGAAAAATGCACTATAATTGAACAAGTATTTTCTAAAATGCATTCCCCGTCTTTCATCAGAGACTACAGACGGCGGGCGTTTTTTAAAAAAATCTTCAACACACCCCGAGGAAGACATACTGAGAAGAGATACATAGTCCTCCCCACCAAACTCCATTGCCAAACTGTTTTAACATCTTTTCCAATACCCCATTTAAGTATCTACCTCACAACCAGACCATCAGGGCATCACCCGTGTGAAGGACAAGCTTCCCTCCTCTCAGGGGTATAATAATCCCTTGTAAGACTGCCCCAAAAAATTATACGTGGGCAAAACATCAAGAGCCTCCCAAAAAGTATTTCAGAACACCAAAACGCAAGCAGGATGACGATACAAGAATGCCTGTGTAAACATCGCAATTCACAAACCATTTAATTAACTCCCGAAAAAATCAAGATTTCACCACGAAAACAACAATCAATACCGAAGAAACTGGGAAACATGTTATCTCTATATCCAACAATTTCAACCAGAACAATGGTTCTATAACATAGCTGAACCCCTTGCCCAAAAAACTTCTTCACGCTATCCCACATAAGAAATAGAAAGCAGAAGGTCTGCTCACCAAATTTCCCGTACCCCCCTTCAAGTACCCAAGATCTAAGATCTATAACCCCACCCGTAGATCATCAGATCAGCATTTCCACCTGACTCAACATTCTGAACTTGACTATAAAAACTCACGACCTTCCACCCAGGTAAATCTGTTTGTGATTGAAAAAGCCCACGTGTGGGTGAAACGTTTTTCAATAAAGGTCCATTAAACTGATATGTGTTTATGTTTCCATTGTGCGGTATTTTTTACCCTTATTTTCTGTTCATAGGTTGTAGTATTGAGAAATGAAAAATGAAAAGTACAGCTCCTCACTTAGAGGTGCTCATTTTTTGTCAACATGGAATTATAAGGGGCTCTCTGACCCGTGTGCCTATCTAACTTATATTAGTGTGATTTCCTCTTTCTGTTTAATACAATGTACAACCACTTCTGTGTAAACACTTAAAAATGTTCAAGTAATGTTATAAATGGTGCAATAGGTGACATTAAAACAATATCACAGATGGTTTGGCACAAACCCACTACCATTATAGTATGCTCCTCATTTAGAGAAGAATTCATTTACCGACTGACTTAACATTTTGTAGTTAAAAGCATAATTAATGGCCAAGATCAGTCTAGTAGCTGTCATAATTTATATCCTAAAACTGACTTCTGCATGAGCAAGCAATTCAAGCTACTCCTTTATCACTGTGTAATAAAAGGTGGTTGAGGCCTGGCCACCAGCAGTTATATTCACATCTCCTAGTAACATTGTAACTTGTCACTCTAAATTTGAGAAAATTTGTAGCAAGGTATTCTGGACAGTACTCGTTTGCAATTTTAAATGGGTTAGTTTGAGCTGCTTTACTTTATATGCCACATTAATCATTTCAGCTGTAATTGATTTTCACCTACATGTTAACTAGGATCCTGGCCAAGGATGAGTCACCATCTTGTTTTTGGTAATTTTTAGTCTATTTTTCAGTTTTTTCTTAGAACACACTATCATGGAGACCAAGAATCTATATACAGTATTACCTAAACTAACAGGCACTGCATGTATAAAGGATCTTTGACTTGCCATTTGCATTTAATATAGAGCTGCAAACACAATTTGCAAGTATGTTGCATAAACATTGAAAATGTAGCAGTTAAAAGTACAATTTACCTAGTGTATTTTAACTACATCCCAACACCACTTAACGACATACAGAGGACCCCCATCCAACGGTGGCATTGACTAATGCCAAATTCGTCTAAGGGTGTAAAAATATTGGTTCTACCAACGGTGATAAACTCATCTAATGGCTTTCGTCCCAAACGTGTGCCAATATTTACAAGCCGTTGCAGTCATATTACCACTTGTACTCTGCTTTATAATTTTAGTATTATTCCCAGTGCTATTTAGTGCTTGTAGCAGCTAAATAAGCCAGCCATGGGCACAAGAAAGCTTTGTAGTGCTAACACCTGTTGGTAAAAAAGAAGAGAAATGCAATCGGAATACTATCGTACCACTTGTACTATTCGTACTACTACACCACCCAGAAGCTACAGTTGCACTTACTGTCAGCTGTTGCTGCACCACCATCAGCTGCTGCTGCACCATTTTTGCAGTTACTACTTAAGATGTGGAAAGACTGTTTGTGTGGCTGAACGAGAATCCGAGAACAATTAACCCTGAAGGGTTAGTATTATGGTTTTGAATCTTGGTCTTTTAGCCAGGATAGTGCTCTACATAAAATCATTTCCAAGAATAAGAAGGAACTTTGCAAACTTAGAAACTTAAGGCACAAATAGAGTTATTCAGCCACTTTCTGTTTTTTTTTTATTAAAAACTTAAATACATCTTGTGTTATTCGTAAATATCTACTATAAGGAGAAAAAAGGAGGTTAAGAAGGTGGTAAAGCACTGTAAAAAGAGAGCAAAATGAAGAGTGGGCAAGATGTTACAGCATATTTTGTTGAAAATAAGAAAAAGTTTTGATTTGAGATTAACAATTAAGGAAAACCTAGAGAACAAATGGATATGTCAGTTAAAAATAGAAGAAGAGAGTTTATTAAATGGTGAGTTAGAGTTGTAATAATGCTGGTAGAATTACTGACAACATGTAAAGTAAAAGGACACAAATGCAACTAATGTGACATTTTTTATTGTGGCAAACGTTACTCTCTCCAGGAGCTTTGTCAAGCCATTACGAAACAGTGCATGGACCAGAGGTATAATAGCTCAAGTGTGAAGGTGCAGTACTAGTGGAGAAGTAGTAGTGATAAAAAGTTGCAGTAGTAATATTAATACATTAAGGGTAGAACAGTTAACTTGTACATGAGTAAAAGGATATAAAAGCTATTACTTGGGTAACATAAAAATAGGTTAGACAAATATTTCTATTGGAGGCTGGATAGAGAAGGCCTGTTTCAAGTTTCATTCTCAGTAATGTGCTTTGTGTAGTATGTAATTAACCAGAGAGACTATGAGATGGCGGGGTTTACTGTTTTCGGGAGGATTCTTGCAAAGATTTCCCAGAATGGTGAAGCTGCCTTTGCTTTTTTAAATTTGTATTACAACGTTATTAGTGCGTTTAAGGCACTTACTCTGCCTCTCTATCCACCCCAGAAAATTTTTGTCTAACCTTTTTTTTATGTCCCCCCAAGAATAGTTTTTTATATCCTTTTACTTAATAAATTAAATTGTTCTTATATGTATTGTTTTACTATCTACTACAAAAAAAAAAAATCACTAATACTACACTACTACTAATACTACTACTACTACTACTATTGCCCCACTCCGAGCCTACATATCCCCTGTGTCCTGTCTGTTTGAACGGCTTGACAAAGCTCCTGAGAGCAAAAATTTTCCACAAAAAAATTTCACATTATTTTGATTGTGCCCTTTTACTTTAAGGTTGGTATTGGGAAGATGGAGGGAAATTTGAGGAATTGTTAAATGTTGATGAAGAAGGGAAGCTGTGTTTTCATGTATGGGACAAGGGGGAACAACATTTTGTAGGAGGGGGAAAAGAGCCAGTTGTGATGTGGGGGATTTAAAGAGCATGGGTAGAATGAAAGGGGGTTAAAATGGGATTGAGGGATAAAATAGAAATGTTTAAAGCGGTGGGGGTATAGTTTTTTGGGGTGGTTTTGGGACTGTTTTCTAGGTGTTTCGCTATGCACGTCAAAAAAAAAAAGCCCCCAAAAAAAATAGAGACAATGTTTTTTTGTTGAGAAGGAAAAAAACCAATTGGTTGACACCCTGTTTCAGAGATTCCACAAACTGCAGAACTTCTAATGCATTCCGTGACTACATTTTTTTTTTATTATAGAACAATAGCAATAAAAAAAAATTTTTTATTTTTTTTTTAACGTTTTTTTAAAACAATATATTGATAGTTATGTTTGTGCACTTATTGTTTTGTATACAATGTATTAAAAGTAGTTGCACCTTATTTTGTCCACAGGCCACATAAGTTCCCAAAAACAAAATAGTGGAAAAAAACAAGATCAGGTCCTCCATCATAAATCCGGCATCATTGGGGCCTGTAGGGGCGATTACGAGTTTTGCCGATTCAGAGTGGTTTGGGTTTGAAACACTTAATAAAGTTAACCAACTTGACTTACACAAAGTTCATTGAACATGCAAAAAAAAAACATTTCCGTACTTTGAGTCAATTTCAAGGACTTTTCATATGAAAGCAATTTTTAAAAACATGTCTATTCTGTAAAACAGTGGGCCCCCCCCTAAACGATATTAATCCGTTCCCCAAGCTCATTGTTGCCGAATTATGTTAGCCCAGTTAATTTTCCCCATAAAAATAATAGAAATCCAATTTAAACCTTCCCGACAGCCCCAAAAATCTTAAATTTTTTTTTCTGAATATTCATTTCCCCAAAGAAAACAAGACATGCCCATAGCTACATAAATAAATGTTTTAAAAAGGGAAAAACCCTTACCTTTTTTGAAGAGTATTAATGAGGAGATACACTTTTTTCTTTAACTCTGGGATTTCGGTTTAAACACCTAAAGCTTTTACTTTGCAAACCCCCAGCATTTCCAAAAAACTCACAAGCCTGGTATCTCATTGAGACCCATATCTTCGGGAATATCAGTGCTCCCCACCAAACACTACTCAGGAATTCTCAAAAAACACCTCTCCAAAAAACTCTTGGGCACTTTCAGTCAAAACACTTCTCAAACACTGGGGGCTTTCTCAATTCACATTTAAAACATTCAGCATCAGGAACAAGAAACTTTTCCAGCCTTGACGTAACTTCCTATTCACCAAAGTACCTATACACAAGCATCGATCACCTGCACAGAAAAATGACAATTCACTTAGATCTTCCTATTCCAAGCAGCGTTTTCATCGGCCGCGTTGAATATGTGTCAGCTTTAAATGTTTCTCTTCGAAAATCACCATTCCTTTCAACCAGATTGTGGGTCTACCATGGGGCTCGCCACTAAGTGCATCCTGGCAAACTTATACATGGAGATCTGGAAGTGAGCATTTCTCTACTCATTTTCCTTCTAAACTGTCGCTGCTCCATTATGTGATGACATTCTCCTCATTAACTCTCAGGCAACTTCAACGTTCAAGTCTCCAAGTCAAGCGACCAGGCGAGGCCTAAATCCAGTTCACACTTGAAGTGACAACACATCTTTCCTTTCCTTGAAGTTCTTCTCTGCAAAGTGACATGAACTTTGTTTTTAAAGTCTATCGAAAAACAAACCAACGAAATGTCTTCTCACTTCTACTTCACCATGACACAAAACTTAAACGTGGTGTCATTAGAGCTTTCTTCCTGGCACACTCGATCTGCAGAATGACGTTCCTTGAGGAAGAATGCACTATAATGAACAAGCATTTTCTAAATTCCCTATTTCCTATCACTTCATCAGTTGGACATGCAGATGGTGGGCATTAAAACATCTTCACCACCCCAGAGAAGTCACTGCCGCGAAGTGTACATAGTCCCCACAACTCCATTGCAATGCAAGTATGTTCCTAAACATCTTTTAAACCTCATTCAGTATCTACCTCCACAACCACGGAACAATCAGGACTTCACAGTAGTAGACAGGACAAGCTTCCATTCCACTGCAGGGGTTTACACAATCCCTTGTAATGACTACAACAAATTTACGTGGGCGCAACATCAAGAGACCTCCAAAACACGTATTTCAGAAACACCTTAAGCAAGCAGGATGAGATACAAGGAATGCCTTGTACAACATCGATTTCACACAACCATTTTATTAACTACTGAAACTCAAGAATCCTTATCGACAACAGGAAGACAACACTCAATACGAGATCCTGGAATCCAAGCTTATCTTCTATACCAACAATTTCACAGAAAATGGCTTCTATTAACATAGATGAGACCTGCACAAAAACTTCTTCATCGCTATCCCACATAAAAACATAGAACATGCAGATGTTGCTCACATCTTATCCAATACCACTTCCAAAGGCTACCCCAAGTTTTTAGATTTGAACCCACCTGGCTAGCTCATCAGATTGCAGCATTCTCCACCAGACCTTAACATGCTGAGCAGACTATAAATACTCAGTACCTTCCACCCAGTGTAGATTCGTTTGTGACTTGAAAGAAGCCCACTGAGTGGGCAAACCGTTGTCAATAAAAGGATCACTTAAACTGACATATGTGTTTATGTTTCCAACCTCTGGACTTCATGGAAATACTTAAAAGTACAGCCGGATTCCCTGCATAATGATATTAAAATCCATTCCTGGGAGCTCATTGTATGCGAATTTCGTTATGCGAATGAATTTTCCCCAGAAGATATAATTGAATTCAAATTTATTCGTGCAAGACACCAAAAGTATGAAAAAAAAAAAATTTTACACATGAAAATATATATTTGCCTAAACACAAAGCGAAGGATAATGCACAATTGTAGAGTAATACCTGCACAATATATATTTGTGCATGTACTACTATACTAAATGAAGATTAAATGACACTTACCTTTATTGAAGCTGCAGCAATGGACTGATGAGACACTGTGTCTGGGAGTGCCTTTTCTCCTCGTGTACTGTAGGTCCTGTTTGGTATTTTCTTCCAGAACAGGCCCCTTTATCACACTGTGTATGCCATACGATTCTTAAATCTCTCAACCAACCTTTGCTGGCTTTAAATTCATCAATATGAGCACTGTTCCAGTATTTTTTCCCTGTTCACCTGGGTGTTAGACGTCTGGGGTGTGCTTGTTTGCATTCCTGGGAGACAAGGTTAAGGACCCAATGGAAATAAGTTAGGACAGTATCGATTGACACTGACTTTTTTTGGGTTATCCTGGGTTGGCGAACCTTGGGTTAATTGTGTCTTTGTATTTCTCAATAAGCCCCACATTTGTGCTACAGCAGCAGCAGCAAGCAGCAGCAGCAGATGACAGTGCTACAGCAGCAGTGACAGTGCTACAGCAGCGCAGATGGTGCTACAGCAGCAGCAGATGGTACTACAGCAGCAAGCAGCAGCTGACGGTGTACAGCGCAGCAGGAGTGTCAGTGCTACAGCAGCAGCGGTCAGTGTCAGCAGCAGCTGAAGTGTGATACAGCAGCAGCTGACAGTGCTGCTGCAGCTGACAGTGCTACCGGCAGCAGCAGCAGCGGACTGTGCTACAGCAGCAGGCGACGGTGCTACAGCAGCAGCAGCTCGGTGCTACTGCAGCAGCAGACGGTATACAGCAGCATGCGCCGCAGATCGGACAGTGGTTCAGCAGCAGCAGTGATGGTGTACAGCAGCAGCAGCAGCAGCTGACAGTGCTTACAGCGCAGCAGCATCAGCAGTTGACATGGTACCACAGTTATTTGATAATATTTCTCATCTTTTTACCGCAGGGTTGGCACTAAAGCTTTCTTGGGGCCATGGTCACTTATTTTGCCAATAAAAAAATCACCATAAATGCTTAATAAACGGAAATGTTCTGATTGTTATGCTTGGATGTTTACCGCAGAGGCTGGCTTGGAAACAATGACACCGGCATTGGTGCTCCCGGTTGTCTGGTGTTTTTCACGGTCGCTCATACGTGTAGAAACTTTTTAATTTGTGTCTCACTCCTATACGATACATCCTCTAGCGCCTGGAAACCAATCATGGGCGGAGAAAACTTATATTACTGAGTCAAAAAAGGAGAATTAGTGTGCATTTACCTAGCCAGTTTAATGCCAGAGGGATTCATAGGCCGTTTTCCGTGTGTGGAAAATAATACTAATAGAACTTTGTGTCAGAGGAAGAAAGTATCCCAGAAAAGCATTGTGTATACATAGTGTATAGTGTATACTACAGTGGCTCCCTAGTATATTGATGATAAGCTAAATGTCATTTGAAACAGGGGTGAATTTGATAAATGAAGGATAAGGTATAGAGGCAGGTGCAGAAGTCGCCGCAGAAACTTACCACAGGTCAGCTGTTTTTAATAATCTTCCTGGGCATGCTAGTGTACGCGATATAATCTAGTGTACCAGTGAATAGCAGATTACTGTGTTTGTAGTAGACAACTAACCAGTTTTATAATGGTACTTAGTGGAGTGGAGTGACTTTATTAGTTTCTTTTTCTTGAAAATACGAGACGTTATGTGAAATTCATATACAACCTGTAGTGTTACCAGCGGTCGCAATATACACAACGAGAAGCAAATATTACTACAGAAAAAAGCGTCCTGCCTCCTAAATTTGCACAGTCAACTATAGTGATAAATTAGCATTTATTGTGGTTGGGGGACGGAAAAAACAAAAATAGAAAAGCCGCCAAGATAAGCGATTGATAAACAAAGATGGTCACTGTACGTCATTGAGGAGTGCCAGATATCACGGCTCATTTAACACGCAAGTTATACTTTTGTATCAGTAAACTCACATATTACTCGGGTAGTTAATTTCCAAGTAGATCCTTCATGGTGTTAGCTCAATCACCGGACCAGTATGTTTTAAATAAGTGACCACTGATCAGAGAAGATCGACTGGTCGAACCTTGATGGTTCCGAACCTTGACTGGTACGAACCAGATCCCGGACGGGTTTCAAACAGTTTCGTTGGACAATAAAGCCGACTGTATTTGGTTGGTTTTTGTAGGCCACCTTATAAACACAAAACATTAAAACAGGGAACGTACGGTAAGCTGTCCAAAATACAAAAACCAGTTAGAAACCGAAATACAAATAAGCTAGAGCTTCATTTAAGGAGGTTATTAATATATTATTCAAGAGGATGTAGTAGCAGTTGCAGTAAATCCACCATTCAAAATTATTATGAAGCTGTGGTGTTTGTAGTCTGTAGTCAGTCAAACAAACAGGCTTCCCACATGGATAAATTGTCATTTTTGTGGAAATTGGTGATCACGCCCCTTGTGCAGATATCCCAGAACTGCTACAGCAGTATTAAAAACAGAGAAGTGTTTGTGGGGTTATGACCAAATGAGGAAAATCTGTGGACTAAAATCACAAGTGTATTAAAAAGAGGATGATTAACATCAAAGCTGATTTCATAGAAATCCTGGAATCTTTCTACAACTGATGGGAAATAAAAAGGCGGGGCTGAATGGTACTCGCCCTTGATGACTGGCCATGTTAGTCACAAACTGTAAGGGCTGGAGGGGTGTTGTCATGGTAGTCAGTAAATGTGGGGCTGATAGTGCTGTCTGGGAGACAGAATGGTGAAGTGGAGGTGCTGTCCTGGGAAGACAGTATGGTGATTGACGCTGGAGATTTTCCTGTCCTGGGAGACAGGTAATGGTTGAAGCTGGAGATTTTGTCCAGGTATTCGGGGATTATACGCAGGAAGGAATACATATAAATGACCTCATAGAGGGACAGGCAGCCATAGTTGGGAAACAAGTGTAGTCAAAGATAAGATAAAACCAATATTGCAAACTAGAAATACCGCAGGAATAGCAACAAAGGAGGACTTCCAATAGCAATAGTGAGGATAAATTACCAAAAACATACTGGTGGGGTGCTCATTGTTGGTTTAGGGGGATAAGAGAAAAGAACAGGGAAACATGCACCAACAGGGAATACAGGTCACAGAAAACCCAAGGCAAGTGGAAACCAAGTGTGCTCAGATATGCCTTGGTATCTGCTGGCATGGGAAATCTGGCGGAAAAAGCAGATGGGGACATGCAACTATTGACAACCTTTAGAAATGTCATGCCATTGCAACGGGAAAATGCAACTCCTTCTGTAAGTTTTTTCACCTGATATGTGTCCTCTTCACGTACAGGAAAGAAACTCTGGTGCTATAAACTTAAATTTGCCAGGCATCCCATAAAGGGGGACAAAAAGATACAAAACATCAGGCATGGGAAAACTGGGTCGCACGGCCACTCAAGAGGAGAGGTTTTTTAGTGGCCTGGAAGGAAAAAAAAAAATGGCAGGAAATGGCCGAAAGAAAATCGTACACCAAATCCAGTCATTCCTGGAGTGGGAAACCACATCGACATGGCCTCCACTCCAAAACCAACAGATTACAGATACTAATGCCGGAAAAAAAAAATCCCCCCCCCCAGTACCAACTAATACCACCTAGTCCGGTAACAATCTTCTTTGCAAATTACAGGGTCTAAAGACAGCAAAAAAACAACAAAAAATACTTTTTTATCGTGGGCTGCTTGCGAGGCAAAGGCAATGTTCGGGCTTCAACTGAGACCACCATAAAGGATCTCTTGGCAACGAAAATATGGATCCAGGTTAAAACCTATACAGATGTGCAGAGTCCCTGTGAACAGGCAAAAGGGGGGGGGTGGCATGGACATTGCAGAGTCACTTGTTTGCACAGAAGATGCTTTAATGCCTCAAATGACGTTAGTGGAGTCTTTAGCCAGTAAAGGTTCGATAACAAGAACCTAGTTGTTGGTATGTCTACAAGCATCTGGATGCAACATCCCAGCAAATCAGGAACAGCTGTTAAAATTGACCCTGTTCTGGAAAATCTTCCAGCTCTGCACCCAACATCGTGCTCCTGGGGGGATTTCAACTTAAGGCACTCTATAATGGAAGGAATATAGCAATTTTTTTGTTGCAGTAACTAATAACCACAGGAAGCAGCTCTGATGAAAACTCACACTCACACGCGATTTATAATCCTCTGCACAAAATTCCAATTTAAACAGCAAATCTATAGAGCCTACTAGGATGGAGAATACACTAGACCTCATTCTTCACTATCAATGAGTGCTCTTTAACATTTCCCTAAATGGGACTTTAGTTCTGTCACTGAACTTGTTACAAAGATGACTTGTTTCGCTGTGCTCAGGGTGGTACTCTGCAAAATAACATTTGGACATCATTCCCTTGGCACATATCTCCTTAATCTCTTGAAGAAGGCACCTCATTCCAACTCCCTATTTAACACCTTTCGCAAAACATCAGCTTCCTTGTTTGTTTTTTTTGTCAGGATAGAAACCGATGGTTTGATTGTTTTTCCCATACATCCTGGCAAGCTCAAGAAGTCACACACCTCTCTCATATTCTGTATTATTTCCCTTCTTCACATCTATGGTATTTCTTCACTTTCTTTACCACAGGGGTACCACTAGCAAGTTTTCTTTGGGCCACTTGGCAGCTTATTTCTCAGTCCCACAGCTCTAAACACAAGAAATAATTGTATAATGTGTGCTCGAGAGCGAGGTTAGTGTTCAACTCAATCAATAAGAAAGCTAGACTGCTCATGGTTGCATGGGCGGGGATGCGGACCAGGAGCGGGCGGCAGACAGGTCCCGTACCTGGCGGTTTCGAAATAGGGGCACGCTGTTCGATAATAGGGGACAAGATTTTGGTCCGAAAAATTTTCTTTTCGAAACGTTCGATAAGTGATACGTTTGATTTTTGAGGTTCCACTGCTAGTGAATGGGCGGTTTCTTGTACTCAATTGACAGACTAGAAGTAAATAAGTTTATTTGGGTATACACAAATACAGTTAACACAGATTTCATGCAGAAGCAGTGTAGTATAGAGAACCTAGGGTAATCCCAGAAAAGTTCAGACAAAAGTGCTTAAGTTCAGTACCTGGCTGGCTGCCATCATATGACGGTTGTTTGTTGGGCTATCTCATTGAAACTTGGGCAATGCATGATGGAAAAATGCTTCTTAACCCTTTGATTGTCGCGGTCGTATATATACGTTTTACGAGGTGCGTGTTTGACGAGATATACTCATAAATCTCTTAGACGGCGTTCAATTCAAGCAGGAGAAAGCATGGTAGGCCCACATGTGAGAGAATGGGTCTGTGTGAGTCAGGTGTGCACCATAATAAAAAACCAATCCTGGAGCTCGCAGTGCATAATTGAAAAAATAAAACTCCAACCGTTTTTTTTAATTAAAAAGCCGACTTGGTGGTCTATGTTAGTATAATGTTTAATGGTTGTATTCTCGTTTGATTGGTCTCATTTGATAGATTGGAAAACATATTTTAACGAAAAAGAGGTGATTTTGATTGGATTTTTACTATAAATAAGTAACCATTTTTGCCAATGTTCAAAAGTATAACAAATGATTCCATTGTCCATAAATGTCCAACTAGAATTCTAATATGCAGTCATGGAATGGGTTGATGTTATTTATACAGGTATTACAGCATTGCAGTAGTTGCATCAATAGTAAGTTAATAATTTGTTGTTTTGAATAAACATTCAAAATAGAAAGCAAGTACGTAATATCAGAAGGGCCTGGGAGGCCGTGACTGATGACAAAGAAAACGTTATTTAGAGCCAGGAATTCTGCAGTGTTCATTCTGGACATTATAGTGAAATTGTCATATTTTTTTAGTTTTTGTGGAAATTGGCCAAATTGCAAATTTCAGACACATTATTCTGTAGTTGAAATCAGTTAAATGGGCAGTATTCTTGTATTCAATCGATAGAAAAATATGAAGTTCTAAAGAAATAGCTAATGTGTTTGGGTGACTGGAACATTGAATTTAGCCGAAATATAGGGCTCAAGTGGGCCCAAATGCCGATTTTCTGGTAAACAGCGCCGAGGCTCGCTCTACTTCGCTGGACGACGGAGCATAATTCCTCAGTTTCAATCATATTTCGTTTTTTTTGGTGTCTGTACCAATCGGGAGAAAGATTCTATATCATTTCATAACGAAAAAAAATAATTTTCTTTTTTTTTTTAAATTTTGCTGACACAGGAGACACCTCAGGGATTGGGGTTGCGGAAGTCAAAGGGTTAACATACAACAAAAGTAAAAAAAGACGGACGTTGTAATTAAGGGAGTTCACTTCTCAGCCCATTAGGCCGCCTCTTTGCAGTATAATTTTCTATGGTTTTATTATGGTTGTAGTCTCATTTTTTGGACTCATTGAATAGAATGGAAGATATACAATGGGACCCTCACCTAAGAACATATCGCCATACGTAAATTCGCCTAACGAAAGCATTTGAGTGAAAATATTTGGCCTTCTGCTTAACGATTAAAAAACTCACCCACACGTGAATTCTCGAAAACCTGTTCATCCAGCCTGAGCACCCTCGCCTCAGCTGCCTTGCCCTCACTGTTTACCAGCCAGGGGTGGTGGTTGCATGCATCATTCGATACATTTTGATATTATTCAATTGTTTAAAAAAAATTGTTGTAGTGCTAGTAACTGCCTAAAATAAGCCACCATAGGCCCAAAGAAAGCTTCTATTTGCCTAGCCCTGTGGTAAAAAGGGTGAGAAAACTTTCTTACTGCAGTCTGGTGTTGCTCGCACCACAGTTCAGCTGTTGCTGCACCAGTCTTGCTGCACCACCATCAGCTGTGCTGCACCATGGTCAACCTGCGGCTGCACCACAGTCTGCTGTTGCTGAACCACTGTCGCTGCTGCTGCACCACAGTCAGGCTGCTGCTGCACCATTGTGAACTGCTGCTGACACTACAGTCAGCTGTTGGCTGAACACGAGTGAGCTGCAACTGCACCACAGTCGCTATGCCTGCACCACAGTCAGCTGCTGCTGCACCACAGTCAGTGCTGCTGCACCACTGTCAGCCTGCTGCTGCTGCACCACCTTCAGCTGTTTCTGTCCACATGACTTCGTCCCTAACCTGTCCATCCAGCACTGCCATCATTGCTTACAAGCCTGGGTGGACGGTTGCATGCATTACATTCGATAACATTTTGTATTTTCCATTGTTTATAGTGTTGTGTGACTGCTAAATAAGTCCACATGGGCCATAATGAAAGCTTCTAAGTGCCAACACATGTGCGTAAAAAGGGTGAGAATTACTATAGTACCACAGTCAGCTGCTGCTGCACCACCGTCAGTGTTGCTGGACCAGTCAGCTTTTATGCTGGACCAGCCATCTGATGCTGCACCATGGTCAGCTGTTTGCTGGACCCAGTCAGCCATTGCTGCACCATGGTTAGTGTTGCTGGACCACGTCGCAGTTGCTGGATCTGTCAGCTGTGCTGTACATGGATAGCTGATGCTGGACTAGTCAGCTGTTGCTGGATCTGTCAGCTGTTGCTGCACAGGTCAGCTGTGTGTGGATCAGTCAGCTGTTGCTGGACCCAGTCAGGCTGTGCAGGATCAGTTCAGCTGTTGCTGGATCAGTCAGCTGTTGTTGGATCAGTCAGCTATTGCTGGATCAGTCAGCTGTTGATGCACCACGGTCAGCTGTTGCTGGCCAGTCAGCTGTTGATGGGTCAGTCAGTGTTGTTGGTTCAGTCAGTGTTGCTGGACCAGTCAGCTGTTGCTGCACCAGGTAGCTGTTGGTGGACCAGTCAGCTGTTGCTGGATCAGTCAGCTGTTGCTGCACCATTGTCCGCTGTTGCTGGAACAGTCAGCTGTTGTTGGATCAGTTCAGCGTGTGGCTGGACCAGTCAGTGTTTGCTGCACCGTGGTAGCTGTTGCTGGACCAGGTCAGCCATTGCTGCACAATGGTCAGCGGTTGCTGGGAACAGTCAGCTGTTGCTGGATCTTCCAAGCTGTTGCTGTTACCACGGTAGGGTGTTGCTGGACCAGTCAGCTGATGCTGGATCAGTCAGCTGTTGCTTGCACCATGGTTCAGATGTTGTGGACCAGTCAGTTGTTGTCTGGATCAGTCAGCTGTTGCTTGACCCAGTCAGCTGTTGATGGATCAGTCAGCCGTTTCGGACACCAGGGTCAGCTGTTTCTGACACCATGTTCAGCTGTGCTGGACCAGTCAGCTGTTGTTGGATCGTCAGCTGATGCTGTATAGTCAGCTTTTGCTGGATCATCAGCTGTTGCGCACCCGGTCAGCTGTTGCTGGTCCAGTAGCTGTGCTGGATCAGTCAGCTGCTGCTGCACCCAACAGTTAGCTGCTGCTGCACCACAGTCAGCTGTGGCTGCACCACCAGTCAGCTGTTGCTCCCACCACAGTCAGCTGTTGCTCTACCACCATAGATTATAAAAACTTATACTCAAAGCTGTGGAGAGCAGTGTTGATGGGGGGTTAACGTGAAACAATTACCGAGAACGATTAACCCAAAGAGGGTTAGCACCCAGGATAACCCAAGAAAAGCCAGTGTGTCATCGAGGACTGTCTAACTTATTTCCTTTGTGGGTCCTTAATCTGTCCCCAGTGCAACCACACCAGTCAACTAACACCCAGGTGAACAGGAAAAAATGCCTGGAACTAGTGCTAATTTTGGTGAACTTAAGGCAGCAAAGGTTAGTTTGAGTGATTTAAGAATTGTAGTGGCATACAACAGTGTGATAAGGCCATTGTGAAGCTGAAACATTCTCCCAACAAGTGTTCAATTGTGATGAAAACAGGCCGGTTCTGGAAGACAATGCCAAACACGGACCTACATTAATCAGGAGGAAAAGGCACTACCAGGACACAAGCCTATGAAAGACAGGCTAAACTCTCATGTTTGGTGTGTTATGCTAGTGGGGAGTGCAAAGACTGAAGTCTTTACTGGTGTATCACTCTGAAAATCCAGAGTTAAGAAAAAACAGTGTATCATCACTTCATTTAATACTTTCAATAAAGGTAAGTGCATTTTAGCATTTATTTATGTAGCTTTGGTGCAGGTCTTGTTTCTTTGTAGGGAAAGAAATGTATATTTCATGAAAAAAATTTAAGACTTTTGCTGTCTGGATGGATTAATTGGATTTCTATTATTTCTTAGGGGATAATTAACTAGGCTAACGATAATTTCGGCTAACAAATGAAGCTCTTCAGGAAACGGATGATTAATATCGTTAGGCGAGGTAGATCGACTGGCTTGTAGAGTAGAAATAGAATGATTGGATTGCTTTCATGTTTGAAAAGTACCTTGAAATTGAGCTCAAAGTAGCGGAATATGTTTGATTTTTGCCGATTTCTATGAACTTTTAGGTGTAAGTCAAGTTGGTTATTTATTAAGTGTATTCTAACTAACACTCTGTATCCGGCTAACTCAGTAATCCAGCACACTACAGGTCCAATGATGCGGATTTATGATGGAGGACCTGTATCTTGCTTTTTCCTCTATTTGTTTGTATGGGTTATTATGTGGCTGGGAGACAAAGTTAAGGTGCAACTTTCATATATAACTTGTATAAACACATAAGTGCACAAACATAACTATCATATATTGTTTACAAGAACTTGTTAAATCCAACAATACAAATTTTTTTATTGCTATTGTTCCATAATAGAATTAAAAAAGTAGTCAATGGGACATGCTATTAGAAGTTCTGCAGCTTGTGGAACTCTCTGGAACATGGTTTGTTCAGACACAATGGTGATTTTACACTTTCTCACACATAAAACGAGTGTCTGATGTTTTTGTGGGCGTTTTTTTTTGCACGTGCATAGACGAAACACCTAGAACAACCGTACACCACTCACTACTATAATTCCCCCCAGGCTTTAAGATCATTTCTATCATTTTCAATCAATCCCAGCTGGCCTTTAAACCCTTTTCATTCTACCCATCATGCCTCAATGAAATCCCCCACCACTCACAACTGGCTCTTCCTCGCTCCTACAGATGTTGTTCCTCCTTGTCCTATACATGAAAACACAGCTCACTTCTTTCATCAACATTTACAATTCCTCAAATATTCCCTCCATCTTTCCCAATATCTCTAAAACTCTGTAAAGTAAAAAGGGACACAAGTGCAACTAATGTGACAATTTTATTAGTGGCAACGTTTGCTCTCAGGAGCTTTGTCAAAGCAGTTACAAACTGTACATGGACACAGAAGGGCATATGTAGGCTCGGAGTGAGTGCATTCGTAGTAGTAGTAGTGTAGTAGTAGTAGTAGTAGTGTAGTAGTGATATAAGTTGTAGTAGCAGTAGTAATACAATACATATATAGAACAATTAACTTGTATATAAGGTAAAGGATATAAAAGCTATTACTTGGGTGACATTAAAATAGGGTTAGACATAATATTTCTAACTGGTGGCTGGATAGAGAAGGCAGATGTAAGTGCCTTGAATCAGCACTAATAGCTGTTGCTAAATAACAATTAAAACAGCAAAGCAGCTTCACATCTCTGAAGTCTTAGCAAGAATTCATCCTGAAAACAGTAAAACCCTTGCCATCACTTGTCTCTCCTGTAATACATTATACACAAAGCTCATTACTGAGAATGAATTTGAAACAGGCTTCTCTATCAGCCTCCAATTAGAAAATATTTGTCTAACTATTTTTTGTTACCCAAGTAATAGCTTTTATATCCTTTTACCTCATGTACAAGTTAACTGTTCTACCATATTGTATTACTATTACTACTGCAACTTATATCTCTACTACTACTACCACTTGTACTGCACCTCACACTGAGCCTTATATACCCTCTGTGTCCATGCACTGTTTTGTTATGGACTTGACAAAGCTCCTGGAGAGCGAAACGTTGCCATCAATAAAAATGTCACATTAGTATGCATGTGTGTCCTTCTACTTCTCAAGTTGTCAGTAATTTTACCAGCATTATTAAAACCTTAACTCACCAGTTTAATAACCTCGCTTCTTTACCTATTTTGCAATACTGACTATGATACCACATTTGTTCTCTAGGGTTTCCTACTTAACTTGCTTTGTGAGAGTTCTCAATCTCCAAAACATTTTTGATTAGAATAATGTTTCATACCAAATATGCTGATACATCTTGCCCACTCTCTCATATTGCTCACTTTTTACAGTGCTTTACAACTATCTTAACCTCTCTCTTTTTCTCCATATAGTAGATATTTCGAATATCAAGAAGTATTTAACGTTTTTTATAAAAAAAAAACAGAAGTGCTGAATAACTCTTATTTGTTGCCTTAAGTTCTAAGATTTGCAAGTTCATTCTTTATTCTTGGAAATGAATTTTATGTAGAGCACTATCTGGCTAAAGACCAAGATTTCAAACCATAATACTAACCCTTCAGGTTTAATTTGTTTCTCGGTATTCTCTGATCAGCCACACCAACAACAGTCTTCTCCACATCTTCAAGTCGTACAGCTAAACCATGGTGCAGCTGCAGTGATGGAGGTGCAGCAACAGCTGACAGTAGTGCAGCAGTTAGCTAATGGCGGTGCAGATAGTACGATAGTACAGTGCGTACGGATAGTATCCGATAAGCTTTTCTCATCCTTTTTACCACAGGTTAGCACTACAAGCTTTCTTGAGGCCCAGGGTGGTTATTTAGCAGATACAAGCACTTAAAAGCACTGGATTAATACACAATATAACGCAGGTACACGTGGAATTGACAGCAAAGGGCTTGTAAATTTTTGGCACTCGTTATGGGACGAAAGCCATTAGTGAGTTTAATCACCGTTGGTTAGAACCAATATTTTTACACCCTTAGACAGACATTTGGCATATAGCAATGCCACGTTTGGATGGGGGTCCTCTGTATGCTCGTTAAAGTGGTGTTGGGTGTAGTTAAAAATACACTAGGTAAAATTGTTTTTTAACTGATACATTTTCACTGTTTATGCAACATAATGCAAATTGTGTTTGCAGCTCTATATTAACATGCAAATGGCAATTCAAAATTCCTTTATACATGCAGTCCTGTTAGTTTAGGTAATATGTATTAGATAATTCTTGGTCTCCCATGATCGTGTGTACTAAGATAAAAACTGAAAATGAGCTAAAAATTAACCAAATAACAAGATGCGTGACTTCATACTTGGCCAGGATCCTAGTTACAGGTAGGTGAAGATCAATTACAGCTGAAATGATTAATTTAATTAATGGGGGCAAATTAAGTTAGCAGCTCAAACTAACCCATTTAAATTGCCAAACGAATACTGTCCAGAATTCCTTGCTACAACTTCTCAAATTTAGAGTGACAAGTTACACTGTTTACTAGGAGATGTGACTTTAACTGCTGGTGGCCAAGGCCTCAACACCTTTTATTACACAGTGATACAAGGGTAGCTTGAATTGCTTGCTCATGCAAGAAGTCAGTTTTAGGATAATAATTATAACAGCTACTAGACTGAATCTTGGCCATTAATTATGCTTTTAAACTACAAAATGTATTAAGTCCGTCGGTAAATGTATTCTTCTCTAAATGAGGAGCATACTATAATTGGTAGTGGGTTTTGTGCCAACCATCTGTGATATTGTTTCTGCAAATTCACTATTGCACCATTTATACATTACTTGAACATGTTTAAGTGTTTAACACAGCAAGTGTGTTGTACATTGTATTAAACAGAATAGAGGAAATCAGCACCTTATTATATATTAAGATAGGCACACTGGTCAGAGAGTCCCTTTATAGTCCATGTTGGACAGAATCATGAGCACGTCTCTCAGTGCGGAGCTGTACTCTATCTATTTTACATTTCTCAATACATACAACTTTGAACATGAAAATAAATGGTATAAAATACCGTCCACAATGGAAACATAATCACATATGCAGTTTAATGTGCTCCGTTATTGGAACAATGTTTCGCCCACACAGTCGGGTTTTCTCAAGTAACGAACAGATTTCCTGGGGTGGAAGGTACTTGAGTATGGATAGTCAAGTTCAGAGAATGTTGAGGTTCAGTGGAGATTGCTGCATCTGCGGATTACCGGGTGGGGTTAAGAGTCTAAAGATCTTGGGGAGCTTGGAAGGGGCTATTGGATTAGTTGTGAGCAGACCTTCTTGCAGTGTTATATGTTCTTATGTGGATAGCGATGAAGATGTGTCTTGGCATAGTGGTTTCAGCTATGTTATTTGAAGCCAATTGTTTGGTGAAAGTGTGGTTATAGAGATAAGCGATGATTCCAGGACTCTTCGGTATTGAGTGTGGTCTTCTGTGGTGATAAAGTCTTGAGTTTCTGGAGTTCATTAATGGTTGTGTGAAATGCGATGTTGTTACACAGGCATTCCGTGTATCGTCAGTCCCTGCTTGCCGTATGGTGTTTGAAATCATGTTTTGGCAGGTCTCTTGATGTTTTGACCACGTATAATTTGTTGCAGTCATATACAAGGGATTATGGATACCACTGTAGAGGATCGTAGCTGTCTGTCTACTAGGGTGATGGCCTTGATGGATCGTGGTTGTGGAGGTAGTATCTAAGACTGAGGTATTGGAAAGATGTTGGAAACATGTATGGCATGGTGTGGTGGGGAGAACTATGTATCTCTTCTCAGCCAGTGTCTTCTCTGGGTGTGTTGAAGATGTTTAACCCGCCGTCTGTAGTCTCTGATGAATGACGAGGAAGTGCAGTTTAGAAAATACTTGTTCAATTATAGTGAATTCTTCCTCAAGGACCTCATTGCTGCAGAGGTCTGAGTGATAGCGCGCAGAAGAAGCCTTTAATTACGCCATGTTTAGTTTTGGCGTTGTGGTGCGAGTAGAAGTGGAAGAAGATTGTTTTGGTTTGGTTGCGTTTTCGTTAGACTTTAAACGAAGTTCAAGGTCAGCTGTGCAGGACGAACATCAAGCTGACTCGCGAATAGTTTGTCGACTTCAAGTCGTGAACTGGATTGGATTGAGGGCTGCTCGACTGGCTGGCTTGTCCTTGGAGAGCTTGAATCGTTTGAAGGCCTGGGAGTTATGAGGAGAATGTCATCAAACATAATGGAGCCAGGTGTACAGTCGAAGGAATAATGGTGGAGATATGCTTGGCTTCAAGACTGTTCCATGTACAAATTCTCCAGGACGGATGAGTGGCGAGCCTTGGGTAGACCAAAAAGTCTGTTGAAAGAGGTGATTTCAAAAGGGAAACATGTAAAGCGGACTCATACTTCAACGAGGGTCGATGAATCGCTGGCTGGATAGGAAAGATCGATGGCTTCTTGTGTAGTAGGCACTTTTGTTATCTTGAACACCTGATGAATACAGGAACAAAAATGCTCAATTTCTTAATGACCTCAGATACGACAAACCTAACATACTAACCAAGTGGGAGACAACCTTACTATAAACTTTTCTTCAAAGAAATCACCGCATTCTGAGGAACTCAAAACAAGGGAAATAAACTATGCTCACCATACTAGCAAACCCGAACTGCCAGAATGCAACGGGCTACCAAAAAACTCACAAGCCTGGTATCTCATTGAGACCCATATCTTCGGGAATATCAGTGCTCCCCACCAAACACTACTCAGGAATTCTCAAAAAACACCTCTCCAAAAAACTCTTGGGCACTTTCAGTCAAAACACTTCTCAAACACTGGGGGCTTTCTCAATTCACATTTAAAACATTCAGCATCAGGAACAAGAAACTTTTCCAGCCTTGACGTAACTTCCTATTCACCAAAGTACCTATACACAAGCATCGATCACCTGCACAGAAAAATGACAATTCACTTAGATCTTCCTATTCCAAGCAGCGTTTTCATCGGCCGCGTTGAATATGTGTCAGCTTTAAATGTTTCTCTTCGAAAATCACCATTCCTTTCAACCAGATTGTGGGTCTACCATGGGGCTCGCCACTAAGTGCATCCTGGCAAACTTATACATGGAGATCTGGAAGTGAGCATTTCTCTACTCATTTTCCTTCTAAACTGTCGCTGCTCCATTATGTGATGACATTCTCCTCATTAACTCTCAGGCAACTTCAACGTTCAAGTCTCCAAGTCAAGCGACCAGGCGAGGCCTAAATCCAGTTCACACTTGAAGTGACAACACATCTTTCCTTTCCTTGAAGTTCTTCTCTGCAAAGTGACATGAACTTTGTTTTTAAAGTCTATCGAAAAACAAACCAACGAAATGTCTTCTCACTTCTACTTCACCATGACACAAAACTTAAACGTGGTGTCATTAGAGCTTTCTTCCTGGCACACTCGATCTGCAGAATGACGTTCCTTGAGGAAGAATGCACTATAATGAACAAGCATTTTCTAAATTCCCTATTTCCTATCACTTCATCAGTTGGACATGCAGATGGTGGGCATTAAAACATCTTCACCACCCCAGAGAAGTCACTGCCGCGAAGTGTACATAGTCCCCACAACTCCATTGCAATGCAAGTATGTTCCTAAACATCTTTTAAACCTCATTCAGTATCTACCTCCACAACCACGGAACAATCAGGACTTCACAGTAGTAGACAGGACAAGCTTCCATTCCACTGCAGGGGTTTACACAATCCCTTGTAATGACTACAACAAATTTACGTGGGCGCAACATCAAGAGACCTCCAAAACACGTATTTCAGAAACACCTTAAGCAAGCAGGATGAGATACAAGGAATGCCTTGTACAACATCGATTTCACACAACCATTTTATTAACTACTGAAACTCAAGAATCCTTATCGACAACAGGAAGACAACACTCAATACGAGATCCTGGAATCCAAGCTTATCTTCTATACCAACAATTTCACAGAAAATGGCTTCTATTAACATAGATGAGACCTGCACAAAAACTTCTTCATCGCTATCCCACATAAAAACATAGAACATGCAGATGTTGCTCACATCTTATCCAATACCACTTCCAAAGGCTACCCCAAGTTTTTAGATTTGAACCCACCTGGCTAGCTCATCAGATTGCAGCATTCTCCACCAGACCTTAACATGCTGAGCAGACTATAAATACTCAGTACCTTCCACCCAGTGTAGATTCGTTTGTGACTTGAAAGAAGCCCACTGAGTGGGCAAACCGTTGTCAATAAAAGGATCACTTAAACTGACATATGTGTTTATGTTTCCAACCTCTGGACTTCATGGAAATACTTAAAAGTACAGCCGGATTCCCTGCATAATGATATTAAAATCCATTCCTGGGAGCTCATTGTATGCGAATTTCGTTATGCGAATGAATTTTCCCCAGAAGATATAATTGAATTCAAATTTATTCGTGCAAGACACCAAAAGTATGAAAAAAAAAAAATTTTACACATGAAAATATATATTTGCCTAAACACAAAGCGAAGGATAATGCACAATTGTAGAGTAATACCTGCACAATATATATTTGTGCATGTACTACTATACTAAATGAAGATTAAATGACACTTACCTTTATTGAAGCTGCAGCAATGGACTGATGAGACACTGTGTCTGGGAGTGCCTTTTCTCCTCGTGTACTGTAGGTCCTGTTTGGTATTTTCTTCCAGAACAGGCCCCTTTATCACACTGTGTATGCCATACGATTCTTAAATCTCTCAACCAACCTTTGCTGGCTTTAAATTCATCAATATGAGCACTGTTCCAGTATTTTTTCCCTGTTCACCTGGGTGTTAGACGTCTGGGGTGTGCTTGTTTGCATTCCTGGGAGACAAGGTTAAGGACCCAATGGAAATAAGTTAGGACAGTATCGATTGACACTGACTTTTTTTGGGTTATCCTGGGTTGGCGAACCTTGGGTTAATTGTGTCTTTGTATTTCTCAATAAGCCCCACATTTGTGCTACAGCAGCAGCAGCAAGCAGCAGCAGCAGATGACAGTGCTACAGCAGCAGTGACAGTGCTACAGCAGCGCAGATGGTGCTACAGCAGCAGCAGATGGTACTACAGCAGCAAGCAGCAGCTGACGGTGTACAGCGCAGCAGGAGTGTCAGTGCTACAGCAGCAGCGGTCAGTGTCAGCAGCAGCTGAAGTGTGATACAGCAGCAGCTGACAGTGCTGCTGCAGCTGACAGTGCTACCGGCAGCAGCAGCAGCGGACTGTGCTACAGCAGCAGGCGACGGTGCTACAGCAGCAGCAGCTCGGTGCTACTGCAGCAGCAGACGGTATACAGCAGCATGCGCCGCAGATCGGACAGTGGTTCAGCAGCAGCAGTGATGGTGTACAGCAGCAGCAGCAGCAGCTGACAGTGCTTACAGCGCAGCAGCATCAGCAGTTGACATGGTACCACAGTTATTTGATAATATTTCTCATCTTTTTACCGCAGGGTTGGCACTAAAGCTTTCTTGGGGCCATGGTCACTTATTTTGCCAATAAAAAAATCACCATAAATGCTTAATAAACGGAAATGTTCTGATTGTTATGCTTGGATGTTTACCGCAGAGGCTGGCTTGGAAACAATGACACCGGCATTGGTGCTCCCGGTTGTCTGGTGTTTTTCACGGTCGCTCATACGTGTAGAAACTTTTTAATTTGTGTCTCACTCCTATACGATACATCCTCTAGCGCCTGGAAACCAATCATGGGCGGAGAAAACTTATATTACTGAGTCAAAAAAGGAGAATTAGTGTGCATTTACCTAGCCAGTTTAATGCCAGAGGGATTCATAGGCCGTTTTCCGTGTGTGGAAAATAATACTAATAGAACTTTGTGTCAGAGGAAGAAAGTATCCCAGAAAAGCATTGTGTATACATAGTGTATAGTGTATACTACAGTGGCTCCCTAGTATATTGATGATAAGCTAAATGTCATTTGAAACAGGGGTGAATTTGATAAATGAAGGATAAGGTATAGAGGCAGGTGCAGAAGTCGCCGCAGAAACTTACCACAGGTCAGCTGTTTTTAATAATCTTCCTGGGCATGCTAGTGTACGCGATATAATCTAGTGTACCAGTGAATAGCAGATTACTGTGTTTGTAGTAGACAACTAACCAGTTTTATAATGGTACTTAGTGGAGTGGAGTGACTTTATTAGTTTCTTTTTCTTGAAAATACGAGACGTTATGTGAAATTCATATACAACCTGTAGTGTTACCAGCGGTCGCAATATACACAACGAGAAGCAAATATTACTACAGAAAAAAGCGTCCTGCCTCCTAAATTTGCACAGTCAACTATAGTGATAAATTAGCATTTATTGTGGTTGGGGGACGGAAAAAACAAAAATAGAAAAGCCGCCAAGATAAGCGATTGATAAACAAAGATGGTCACTGTACGTCATTGAGGAGTGCCAGATATCACGGCTCATTTAACACGCAAGTTATACTTTTGTATCAGTAAACTCACATATTACTCGGGTAGTTAATTTCCAAGTAGATCCTTCATGGTGTTAGCTCAATCACCGGACCAGTATGTTTTAAATAAGTGACCACTGATCAGAGAAGATCGACTGGTCGAACCTTGATGGTTCCGAACCTTGACTGGTACGAACCAGATCCCGGACGGGTTTCAAACAGTTTCGTTGGACAATAAAGCCGACTGTATTTGGTTGGTTTTTGTAGGCCACCTTATAAACACAAAACATTAAAACAGGGAACGTACGGTAAGCTGTCCAAAATACAAAAACCAGTTAGAAACCGAAATACAAATAAGCTAGAGCTTCATTTAAGGAGGTTATTAATATATTATTCAAGAGGATGTAGTAGCAGTTGCAGTAAATCCACCATTCAAAATTATTATGAAGCTGTGGTGTTTGTAGTCTGTAGTCAGTCAAACAAACAGGCTTCCCACATGGATAAATTGTCATTTTTGTGGAAATTGGTGATCACGCCCCTTGTGCAGATATCCCAGAACTGCTACAGCAGTATTAAAAACAGAGAAGTGTTTGTGGGGTTATGACCAAATGAGGAAAATCTGTGGACTAAAATCACAAGTGTATTAAAAAGAGGATGATTAACATCAAAGCTGATTTCATAGAAATCCTGGAATCTTTCTACAACTGATGGGAAATAAAAAGGCGGGGCTGAATGGTACTCGCCCTTGATGACTGGCCATGTTAGTCACAAACTGTAAGGGCTGGAGGGGTGTTGTCATGGTAGTCAGTAAATGTGGGGCTGATAGTGCTGTCTGGGAGACAGAATGGTGAAGTGGAGGTGCTGTCCTGGGAAGACAGTATGGTGATTGACGCTGGAGATTTTCCTGTCCTGGGAGACAGGTAATGGTTGAAGCTGGAGATTTTGTCCAGGTATTCGGGGATTATACGCAGGAAGGAATACATATAAATGACCTCATAGAGGGACAGGCAGCCATAGTTGGGAAACAAGTGTAGTCAAAGATAAGATAAAACCAATATTGCAAACTAGAAATACCGCAGGAATAGCAACAAAGGAGGACTTCCAATAGCAATAGTGAGGATAAATTACCAAAAACATACTGGTGGGGTGCTCATTGTTGGTTTAGGGGGATAAGAGAAAAGAACAGGGAAACATGCACCAACAGGGAATACAGGTCACAGAAAACCCAAGGCAAGTGGAAACCAAGTGTGCTCAGATATGCCTTGGTATCTGCTGGCATGGGAAATCTGGCGGAAAAAGCAGATGGGGACATGCAACTATTGACAACCTTTAGAAATGTCATGCCATTGCAACGGGAAAATGCAACTCCTTCTGTAAGTTTTTTCACCTGATATGTGTCCTCTTCACGTACAGGAAAGAAACTCTGGTGCTATAAACTTAAATTTGCCAGGCATCCCATAAAGGGGGACAAAAAGATACAAAACATCAGGCATGGGAAAACTGGGTCGCACGGCCACTCAAGAGGAGAGGTTTTTTAGTGGCCTGGAAGGAAAAAAAAAAATGGCAGGAAATGGCCGAAAGAAAATCGTACACCAAATCCAGTCATTCCTGGAGTGGGAAACCACATCGACATGGCCTCCACTCCAAAACCAACAGATTACAGATACTAATGCCGGAAAAAAAAAATCCCCCCCCCCAGTACCAACTAATACCACCTAGTCCGGTAACAATCTTCTTTGCAAATTACAGGGTCTAAAGACAGCAAAAAAACAACAAAAAATACTTTTTTATCGTGGGCTGCTTGCGAGGCAAAGGCAATGTTCGGGCTTCAACTGAGACCACCATAAAGGATCTCTTGGCAACGAAAATATGGATCCAGGTTAAAACCTATACAGATGTGCAGAGTCCCTGTGAACAGGCAAAAGGGGGGGGGTGGCATGGACATTGCAGAGTCACTTGTTTGCACAGAAGATGCTTTAATGCCTCAAATGACGTTAGTGGAGTCTTTAGCCAGTAAAGGTTCGATAACAAGAACCTAGTTGTTGGTATGTCTACAACCCTCTGGATGCAACACCCCAGCAACCCAGGAACAGCTTTTAAAAAAGGGGACCCTTTGGGAAAAATTTTCCAGCTCTGCACCCCAAAATTTGTCCTGGGGGGGTTTTAACTTAAGGCACCTAAAAAAGGGGAATATAGCAAAAAATTTTGTTGCGTAATAACACAGGAGGCAGCTCTGATGAAAACTCCACTCACACGGTTTTAAATCTCTGCACAAAATTCAAATTTTTCCAGCAAATAAATAGAGCCTACTAGTGGAGAAACACTAGACCTCATCTTCACAAACAATGTGACTGATAAGAAATGTCCCATACAAAAAAAATATACTCGTCACAACATAATTGAGGTTCGGGGGGGGTGTATGCGTGGACCCCCAGACGAAAAAATGAGATGTCACGAGGGAGCTTCCCCCAAATTCAACTTCAAAAAAAAAACAAAAAGTGGGCCCCAAGAAAAACCAAGTCAACCCGATTAAGGGGGAAGATAACTAAGAAAACACAGACCCAAACTTATGCTAGAAAGTTTAAAACTCGGTGGCACTGATGTATGCACAAGGCTTATTCCTTAAAAAAAAAAGGGGGAGGAGTAAAAGTAAAATAGAAAGAGACAGGCGCCCCCTTTACGGGCGCGGAAAAAAATAACAGAGGGCAAAAAAGAGGTCAATATATCTGAAATGCGCGGGAGACATGGCAGAAAAAAAATAGCAAGCATCGAATTAAAGCAAAAAAGAAATCCTTTAGGGCGGGAATGGGGGAAGAACTAAAAGCCATAAATGAAATTGAAAAAAACCCAAAGTTTTTCTTCCTATGCCAAAAAAAATCGAGAACAACGCCCAGTTTTGGGCCCCATTAAACAAGAGGGGCCCTACACAGATACAACAAGGAAATGAGGAGTACTCAAGTCCAATATGACTCAGTTTTTAGAAAGCGAAACCAGACGGAGAGCGAAGATCAAAAAAATTTTTTATGAGAGAGCCCAAAATTGTTTAACACAACCCTTCGATGTTATCTGACCCCAAAAATGACTTTCGAAAGGCGATAAATGACATGCCCAGCACTTGCCCCAGGGCCAGACTAGGGAAAATCTGTGTTCATAAAGAATGCAAGAACCCCTATCCGAGTTTTATCTATGGAGGGGGAGCAGGGCCGGGGGGTCGTCCCTCAGTTACTAAAAAACAACGAATAGCCCACTCCAAAAAAGGGGGGCCGTAAAGCAACAGCAAAGAACTACAGACCAATATCACTAACATCCCATATCATAAAAATCTTTGAAAGGGTCCTAAGAAGCAAGATCACCACCCATCTAGAAACCCTCAGTACACAACCCAGGGCAACATGGGTTTAGAACAGGTCGCTCCTGTCTGTTTTCCAACTACTGGATCACTACGACAAGTCCTAAATGCACTAGAAGACAAAAAGAAGGGCAGATGTAATATATACGGGACTTTGCAAAGCCTTCGACAAAGTGTGACCATGGCGTAATTGCGCACAAAATGCGGCGCTAAAGGAATAACAGGAAAAGTGGGGTCGATGGATCTATAATTTCCCCCACTAACAGAACACAGAGAGTAGTCGTCAACAGAGTAAAGTCCGAGGCGCTACGGTGAAAAGCTCTGTTCCACAAGCCACAGTACTAGCTCCCATCTTGTTCCTCACCCTATATCCGACTTTAGACAAGGATGTCAGCCACAGCATCGTGTCTTCCTTTGCAGATGACACCAGAATCTGCATAAACAGTGTCTTCCAATGCGGGACACTGCAAGGCTCCAGGCGGACATAACCAAAATCTTTCGTGGGCTGCAGAAAACAATATGAAGTTCAACGATGAAAAAATTTCAATTACTCAGATATGGTAAACATGAGGAAATTAAATCTTCATCAGAGTACAAAACAAATTCGGGCCCACAAAATAGAGCGAAACCCCAACGTCAAAGACCTGGGAGTGTTTTATGTCGGAGGATCTCACCTTCAAGGGGCCCATAACATTGTATCAATCGATCTGCTAGAAAAAGGGAACAGGATGGATAATGAGAACCTTCAAAACTAGGGGGCCAAGCCCATGATGACACTCTTCAGGTCACTTGTTCTATCTAGGCTGGAATATTGCTGCACTCTAAAAGCCCCCTTTCAAGGCAGGTGAAATTGCGACCCAGAAAAATGTACAGGAGAACTTTCCGGCGCGATAACGGAGATAAAACACCTCAATTACTGGGAAGCGCTTGAGGTTTCTAAACCTGTTATTCCCTGGAACGCAGGAGGGAGAGATACATGATTATATACACCTGGAAAAACCCAGAGGGACTAGTACCGAACTTGCACACGAAAATCACTCACTACGAAAGCAAAAGAATTGGCAGGGCGATGCCCATCCCCCCAATGAAAAGCAGGGGTGTCACTAGCACGTTAAGAGACCATACAATAAGTGTCAGGGGCCCGAGACTGTTCAACTGCCTCCCAGCACACATAAGGGGGATTACCAACAGACCCCTGGCAGTCTTCAAGCTGGCACTGGACAAGCACCTAAAGTCAGTTCCTGATCAGCCGGGCTGTGGCTCGTACGTTGGTTTGCGTGCAGCCAGCAGCAACAGCCTGGTTGATCAGGCGCTGATCCACAAGGAGGCCTGGTCACAGACCGGGCCGCGGGGGCGTTAACCCTCGAAACTCTCTCCAGGTAAACTCCAGGCAGAACATGTGAGGCTGGCTCAGGCCTCACATAGATGCGTCTCGGACGAATAGCGTTGAGCGGGTTTTTTAGCGGTATGCGAGGCAAAATCTTAGTGATAAAATGTATCGGTATGCGGACTTAACGTTATGTGATGCCAACGGTATGCAGGGGTCCACTGTACAGTGGTCCCTCGATAATCGTAATTCTCAAGAATCGTAGATTTCGGAAATCATAGGGATATTTTCATATAAACATGGACTCGCTAATCGTAGATTGACTCGCAAATAGTAGTTCGTCCGGGACAGGTACACACAGCCCCGAGCCGCCTCACACTCCTTTCCCAGCCAGTGTGCCATTGTTTATCATTGAGTGAGGATGATCCCACGAGTTCATACAATACATTTCATAATATTCCATTCGTTTTAGTGTTTGCAACTGCTAAATAAGTCACCATGGCTCCAAAGAAAGCTTCTAGTGCCAGCCCTTTGGTAAAGAATGTGAGAAACACACAATTTAAGAAAACGTTTGTAGAAAAATATGAAGGTGGTGGTGGTAGAGTAGAACCAGTTGTGATAGTGGTTGATGGTGGTAGTGATGGTTGTAGCAGTTGTAATAGTGGTAATAGTAGTTGTAATACTGGTTCTTATGATATTAAGGCTAGGACTTCGGGTAGTTTTAAATTTAGGTTGGATAAATATATGAGTGAGAGGGGTTGGATTTGAGTGGGACTTGCAGATGAGTGGATAGTTATCAAAGCTTATTTCTTGGGTAGTATTGAAAATTGGGTTGGGCAATTGTTTTGTTAGTGGGATGGATTGTAAAGGACCTGCCTAGTATGGGCCAACTGGCCTGCTGCAGTGATCCTCCGTTCTTATGTTCTTAAGGTGGTAGCATTGTAATAGTGTTAGAAGGTGGTAGTGGTGGTAGAGGGTGTCTTCTTTAGTGATTCAGCAATTCTACCAACTCCTCCAATGTTGTTGGAGTTATATAGGGCTACAGAAAACACTGCTGCCTCAGCTGCTGCTTCACCCCTTATGGACGGCTTACTCTCAGTGGCCTTATATACCCAACAAAAACACAACACAACACCCCTCGTGACATACATGACTTTTTTTTATTCATTCTAGAGTATATTCCATGTTTCTATGTTATTAGTATTGTTTATTATGTCATATTAGTTGAATTGTGATAGATAAATAAGCTGTAGAGTTGATATTACTGTCATATTCTCCAACAATAAACTTGCCATCCTCCCTCACACAAAAAAAGTCTCCAATAAGAACATAAGAAAGGAGGAACATTGCAGTGGGGCCTTTTGGGCCCATTACTAGGCAGGTCCTATACAATCCTCTTAAAAAAGGTCTAGTGTGATATGCGGAAGGGGGCTAATGTAATTCCTTTTTTTTAAAGCGGGGGAAAAAGGCGTTCCAAAAAAATTGCCCCCATTAAGCCAAAATTTAAATTTGTAGGAAAAAAACTAGAGTAAAATTTGGGGGGTTGTTAATGTTGCATTTTAAAAAACTGTGTTTTAAGAAACCCCTTGGGGGGGGGGACAGTGATGGAGTGAAGGGAGGGTTTGAAAGTTTTTCTTTTTCGGGCCACCCTCCCTTTGGGGGGAATGGGCCCAGTGTGAAAATTTAAAAATAAATTTAAAAGCTGATATATAAGAAGCCATCTCAATAGGCATAAATTTGATTAATGATATAAAACATGGTTTCCCCGGGGGCCCATTCCTGCCTAACTCATTTTTTAACCTTCTTCAGAAAAGTTTTGAGGCCTTTGGGATCGAAAAAGAATTCGATATTTTTTTATTTAGTTTTTTAGTAAGGCTTTTGTTAGGGGGCCCAAACCATCAGAGACTTTTGAAGGAAAGTGTGCTCATGGCATTGGGGGAAAATGCTGTAAATGGATCGAGTCTTTTGGCCCTCATTAATAGGAAGCAAAAGAGTGCGCAAAAATGGGGGTTAAATCGGGAGGGGGGGATCGTAACAATGGCTTTCCCAGAGATAGTTTTGGGCCCATTTTTAAAGGCCAATTTTTTCATTTTTTTTTAAACGGAAGCAAAAATGAGTTTCCCGGGAAATTTAACATAAGAACTTAAAAAAAGGGAAAAGGGGGAAAACACTGCAGCAGGCTTTTGGCCCATACTAGGAGCTCCTTTACAATTCATCCCACTAAAAAAAAACATTTCCCCCCCCCAAAACCTTTAATGCTACCCAAGAAAAAAGCTCGGGATGTGCAAGTCCCACTCAAAAAAAAACCCCTTCTCACTATGTTTTTAACCCAAACCCAAAATTTGAAATCCCCAAAGTTTCCCCCTTTCCAATTTCCCCAAACCCTGGGTAGATTTTCCCACTTTTCAATTTCCCCTTTTTTTCCAATCCAATATTTTCCCTTTTAAAACCTTTCTAAATCTAACTTATCTAACTTTACCGAATTTTTAAGGAAGAAATTGGGGGGCAGCAAAGATGGAAAATCGGGGGTTTGGGAAAAAGGGAAGGAAAAAAAGGGGAAAATTCTTTGTATTTCCCCCTGTTTCGGCCCTCAGGTCAAGAAGGGATCGTGGTCATTTGGCGGGGACAGCGGGGGGAGGGAGGGAATTTGAGATCAAGAAGGGGAAGGGGGAAAGCCAGAAAAAAGAAAAAAGAAAAGGGGACTGCGGGGGGAAACCCCTGTGGAAACCCCAAAGGGCATTCTGGGTTTGCTACCCGAGGGAATGGGGGGGACGACTACGGGGGATCGTCAGACAAAGGGACAAAAGGGGAAGGGTTTTAAAAAATATTGTTGTTTTGAAAATAGCCAAGTTAGATACATGGATGGGGCTTTCTGCTTGAAGGACAGGATAGGGAGAAAAAGGGGGTATTGCTTTCCTGGGGCTGGGATGGAGGACATTGTTACCCGGGGCCTTGACAATATCAGAATGGAAATTGGGATAAACCTATTATTTCCCTCAGGGGCTGGGGGCCCAATGATTTTAGGAAAAGCTTTTAGAAGTGGGGAAATTTAGTTAGAAATTTCAGGACAGCTATAAAACATAATTGGGAAGAAGGGGGGGGGGCCGCCCTTTTTATAGGGTGGCTTTTTTCCCAAAGAAGGGTTTTGGTAATGAATGGTTGTCCAAAAGCAATTGGTTTTTAAAAATTGTTGGCTGGGGGAAAACCTGTAAGGTTTAAATCCCCTTTCCCATTCATTGACAACTGGGAAAATTTTCTAGGGGCCGAAATGACATGTATGCCAGGGAGGGGGTTTTCACTTACCCAAGGGAGGTGGTGGGTTTTTTTTTGCTAACTCAGTTGGGGGGGTTGTTAGGCTTTAAATAGGATTTTTTAGAGGTATGGGTTTAGAAATGATTAATAATGAGTATGGGATATATTGACTTATGCTCGATATTAAAAAATTTTAAAATAGAAAACTGTCAGGGAGAAAACTCTGGGGATGGGTAATTTTAGAAAAATTTTTGTAAAAAAAAAAAAAATGATAGGGAAAAAAGTGCGAAAAAAAAAAACATATGATGGTATTTTTTTTTTAACAGTCGAAGTGCAAGAAAAAAAATTAAAAGAACTGGGTTTTGGGGAATTTGCATGTTTCTGGGAATTTGATATCATTGCAAATTTAAATGAAACGTGGTTTTTGATTTTAAAGAGTCGGGATATGACTGTTTAGTGTAATATTTAGGGATTTAAGTTGTTCAATGGTTTTGGTAGATGTAATGGGAAGGGGGGGGGGAGGGTTTCATTGTATTTTTCGAGAAAAAATTAATTGTTGCATTAAAAAAAAGGTATAAAAATAGATGGAGCAGTAAAAAAGGTCTGTTTGGGTAGGGCTCGTGGAGGGTCAAGGAAAAAATAATTCTAGGGGTAATATACGACCTCCAGGCTTGGATCCCATAGGGGAGGGCTTCTTTGGGGCGAAAATTGTTGGGGCTTCTTTGGGCACAGTAACTTAGTTTATAGTAGGGGAAATTTAATTTAGGGCAAATTGACTGGAATTTTTTGACAGGTAATCTAGGGGTCCAGTGATTTATGGAAAAAAGTTCAGGACCCCTTTTTTTTTGAAAAAAAAGTTTTAAAATGGGCCTACCAGGGGTTAAAAAATTTTCTAGCTAGTTTTTGTCAAATAAGGGAAAAAACTGGGAATAATTTTTGGAGATCATGAAGAGCTTGGGCCGGGAAGTGATCACAAATCCATCACTTTTAGCATTAATTGGGGAAAAGCAAGAATAATGTAACACAGTTAAAAAACCCCGATTTTTGTTTTGCCGATTTTAAAGGACTTAGGGAAAAATTTTGTTAATCTTGATTTGGGGTTATCTAGCTTAAATTGGGTTTTTTTGACCAAAAATCATATTATGAAAAATGAAAAGGGGTCTGCTTTTATGATTGTTTTTTAATAATGTACACAGTGCCCAAGTTTTACATTCCCCCGAGAGAAAATTTTGGTTTTTAAAATAACGATCCCCAAAAAGGGGTTTTCAGGAGGCCCAAAGCATCTATTTTGGGGGGGGAAAAAGGGGGGAAATTTTTAGGCGCATCCCGAAGGGGGAGAGGTTAACCTTAATGACCCAAAATGTTTTAGCTTTTAAAAAAAGAAGTAAAAAAAAAAGGGGATTAGAAAGGTAAAAAGTGACTTTTGAAATTTTGAGTTGCTAATGAACAAAGGGCAAAAAAAGGGGGTTTTTCAAATGTTTTTGGGCGAAGGTGAAGGAAAAAAATAGGACCTCTGAAAACTGGGGGAAAGGACAGCTGAGGGGTAATGAACTGGAAAAAGTGGGTTTTTTATTTAATGACTATTTTTTTGGGGCAGTTTTTACAAGGAAAAATGTAAAAGGATTCCAGTAATAAAAAAAATTTTTTTAGTTCCCGATTTAATTTAAGGGTTTAAATAAAATTTTCTTTTAAAAAGGGACAAGGTTATTAAAAAAGATAGGGCAAACTGAAACAAAGTAAGTCCCGGGGCCCGAATGAGTTTTTTAAGGGGGACTTAAGGGGAATTTCAAGATGGGGTTTTGTCCCCGCCATTAACGAGTGTATTCAATGGGGTCCATCCTTACCCCGTGTTGGGGCCGGGAAATTGTGGAAGGGTGGGGTAAAAGTGGTTCCTATATTTAAAAAAAGGAGATAAGTCCACTCCTTCAAATTACCGTCCAATAAGCCTGACATCTATAGTGGGCAAGTTATTAGAACAATTAAAAGCTGACATTATCAGAAGTCACCTTGAAGAGCATAATTAATAATGAATCTCAGCAGGATTCACGGAGGTCTTTTCCTGCCTGACAAACTTACTGACGTTCTTCAATAGAACATTTGAGGCGTTGACAGTGATAAGGAATATGATATTGTTTTTTTGGATTTTAGTAAAGCCTTCGACAGAGTACCTCAAAAGAGAACTCTTAAAAAAAGTGGCAGCTCATGGTAAGGGGGGTAAAGTTCTAGCATGGATTGAGGCAGGGCCTTCCCAAATTTAGAAAGCGAGAGTTACCATTAATGGAGTGAAATCTGAATGGGGATTAGTCACTAGTGGCGTTTCCACAAGGATCAGTTTTAGGGCCTTTACTGTTCATAAATTTACATTAATGACCTTGATGAAGGGATTACTAGTGACATGAGTAAGTTTTGCTGATGATACAAAGATAGGCCGTATTAATCCACTTGAGGAGGATATCAATGAACTCCGGGACGATTTGAACAAATTAATGTCTTGGTCTGAAAAATGGCAGATGAAGGTTTAATGTGGATAAGTGTAAGGTACATGCCCTTGGTAATGAAAATAAACCCTCGAAGCTATAATCTAGGGGAAAATAGAGCTTGGTCATACAGAATGTGAAAAAGACTTGGGAGTCATGGTAAGCAGAAATCTAAAGCCAAGACAGCAGTGCCTTAATGTGCGCAACAAGGCCAACAGATTACTTGGATTTATCTCAAGAAGTATAAGTAACAGAAGCCCAAAAGTTATTTTTACAGCTCTATACATCACTAGTGAGGCCTCATTTAGATTATGCTGCCCCAGTTTTGGTCCCTTACTACAGGATGGACTTTAGACTCATTAGAGAACATACAGAGAAGAATGACTAAAATGATTTACTGTGTAAGGAACCTCCTTTATGAAGATAGACTTAAAGCCTTAAATCTCCACTCTCTGGAGAGGCGTAGAATGAGGGGAGATATCATTGAAGTGTATAAGTTAATGACGGGCATAAACAAGGGAGACATTAATAAAGTACTGAGGGTGTCGAACCAGGTAAGAACCAGGAATAATGGATTTAAGTTGGATAAATTTAGATTTAGAAAGGACATAGGAAAAGTACTGGTTTTTTAACAGAGTTGTAGATGGGGTGGAACAGTCTTCCCAGTGGGGTGATAGAGGCTAGGACCTTGGGTAGTTTTAAGGGAAGAGACTGGACAAATATATGAGTTGGGGAGGGCTGGGTTTGATTGGTGTCAAGGGGTACAGGAGTTATTTCTTGAGTAGCTTTAGGTAGATGTCGTTTTGATAAGGACCTGCCTCGTATGGGCCAGTAGGCCTTCTGCAGTGTTCCTACATTCTTTTTGTTCTTATGTTCTTAATTTAAATCCATTACTGCGGGTTCTCTTTTGGGGAGAGATATCCTCAAGACCTTATTAATACCCCCTTTATTAATACCTAACTTCCACTTATACACTTCGATCATGTCTCCCCTCATTCTTCGTCTAGCAAGTGAATGTAATTTAAGAGTCTTCAATCTTTATTCTTAAGGAAGATTTCTAATTCTATGTATTAATTTAGTCATCTTACGCTGAATTTTTTTCTAACGAATTTATGTCTATTCTGTAATATGGAGACCAGAATTGAGCTGCATAATCTAGATGAGGCCTTACTAATGATGAATAAAACTTCAGTATGACCTCTGGACTTCTGTTGCTTACACTTCTTGATATAAATCCCAGTAATCTATTTGCCTTATTACGTATGCTTAGGCATTGCTGTCTTGGTTTAAGGTTGCTGCTCACCATAACCCCCAAGTCCTTTTCACAATCTGTATGGCTAAGTTTTACATCATTTAACTTATAAGTGCTAGGGTGATGGACACTCCCAAGCTTCGGAACCTTGCATTTATCTACATTGAACTGCATCTGCCACTTTTCTGACCAAGAATAGAGTTTGTCTAAATCTTTCTGAAGTTCCCTAACATCTACGTTTGAATCAATTATCCTACCTATCTTTGTGTCATCGGCGAATTTGCTCATATCACTAGTAATTCCTTCATCAAGATCATTGATATGTATTATAAACAACAATGGGCCCAAGACTGATCCCTGTTGAATGCCACTTGCTTTCAGATTTCCCACTCGGAAATTTTAACCCCCTTTATGGACACCCCTTGCTTCCTGTCTGTGAGCCATGATTCGATCCATGAGAGCACCCTTCCCCCAATGCCCTGAGCTGCCATTTCTTTAAACTTAAGTAAAAAATATCAAATTCTTTATCGTGGTCAAAAGCCCTAAAAGCTTTACTGAAAAAAGTTAATTTAAAAAAGTTAGACAAGACCAGCCTCTTGTGAATCCATGCTGAGATCTTAACCCTTTGACTGTCCAACCCCCCTCCTGAGGTGTCTCCCGGTGTCGCAAAATTTTTGAAGGAGGAGGGGGAGGGGAAGAAGGAAAGGAAAAGGGAAAAGGAGGGGGGGGAGGAGAAGGGGGGGAGGGGAAAGATTAGGGCCGAACTAACATTTGTCTGCCCTGTTATTTGTTGCCCTGCCAAACTCCCTGTCTATCCATTTTAGCTCTGTCTCAGAGGAGCCAAGACTGTGTCATAAATCAGTTTACTCACATCTTCAAGCAAAAGGTATAGAAATTTTGGTCTGGTTTTTTTTGGGTTTTACCCAGGTAAATTTACACTATGTATAGTTGAATTTTGTGTCCCTGTAAAGACAGGTTTAAACAAGAGAGAAAAAGGAGAGACAGATTGAAAGGATAAAATTTGAGGGAGAAAGATAATTAATAGAAAGGGGGTGCACCCTTTCCGCCCCCAATTTTTTTTGACAGGCGGTGGGGGGATTTGGACTAAGGGGACAATATGTCTTTTTTGACAGTTTGCCAAACTCCTGATAAAAACAATTATAAGCCACACACTCGCCAAAAGGGACAAGCTTGCTAAAGGGGTGATAATAGCAGTTTTATGAAAGAAATCTAGTGACTATATTGGTAATATTTTTTATAAAAACCCCAAAGCAAAAAAGGGGAAGGGCCCAGGAATAAAAGGAAAGGGACTAGAAAAAAGGAAAAGGAAAAAATAATAAAGGACAGATAAAGGGAATTTTAAAAAGAGAGGGGAATGCCCTCCGGTACCCCCAGGTAGGAAAGGAATAAAGGGAAAATTGGGAAAGGGAAAATGAGGGACACACAAACCTTTTTCCCTTTGGAAAAATACATAAAAACAACTGCCTCTAAACTTGAAGAAAGCTGCTCAGACGGGGGGGGGGTTTTTGCCCTTTTGCACATAAAAAAAAATTCAAAAAAAATTGCACACATTTATTTTATGTGGGGGAAAGTGAAAAAACCCCAACGGTGTATACACCATTTTTTTATGTGTGGGGGAGTGTAAAAAAAACCCCACTGTGTAGACACCATTTTTTTAAGGGTGAGGAGGTAAAACCCCAAATGTGTAATGAAAACCATTTTTTAACAGATTTTTCACAAGGCAGCCCTTTCTGGGAATATTTTCATGACTGTATTTTGGGAATATTATTATAAAAAATATTTATTAAAAAATTTTTTTGTATTGTTTTTTTTTGTAAAAAAGTTTTGTAAACAATTATTGATAATTTTGTTTGTTTTGTTTTTTGTGTAGTATACAAGAGTGTATATAGACTTTGGCCCCTTTAATTTGGTCTCACGGGCCACAAAATTTTTATGTGAAAAAAAAAAAAATAGTGAAAAGAACAACAAACCTTCAAATTTAAAGTAAACTAAATTTTACCGGGTTTAAGGGGAAAGTCCCCCGGGCTGTTGCCTTTCGCGGTCATTTTTGCAAACTTCATGCCCCCTTTATCTCCGTAAGTACTAAAGAAAAAATTTTTTTTTTTGGGACTAAAACAACCAGAAAAATAATTTTAAAACTTTTTCAAAAGGGAAAAAAAAATTTTTTTTTTTTTTTTGGGAATATATTGCGACACCAGGAGCCCATTTCAGGTTTTGGGGCCCTTGGGACAGTAAAAGGGGTTTAAAATAATGTTAAAATTAGCATTTTAAGAATGCGAAAAGGATTTGGGGGTTAGGGTTAAGAAAGAATTTTAAAACCCAAACACAATGCCTAAGCATAGGGTAATAAGGCAAAAGATTTTTGGGGATTTAAAATAAAGAAGAAAAAGCATCAGAAGCCGGGGTTTATTTTGCAGTTTTATACTTCTTGAAAGGCCCTCACCTAGATTATGAAAGGTCATTTTCTGGTCTCCATATTACAGAATGGACTAAATTCATTAAAAAAAAAACATTCTGCATAGAATGCCCTAAATTAATACATAGCTTTAGAATCTTTCCTTTAAATGAAAAAAGATTAAAAAGACCCTTAAATTATATTAAATTGTTTAGACGAAAAATTGGGGGGAGAAATGATTCGAAGTTTTATAAGGGGAAGATGGGTTTTAAAAAAGGGGGGATTTTAAATAAGGTTTTTGGGGAAACTCTTACAAGAGAAAAACGGGCAGAAACTGGATTTAAATTAGAAAATTTTAGTTTTAAAAAGGGACAAAAGGAAAGTTTTGGGTTTTGGGAAAATTTGGGGTTGGGTTGATGAGGGGAAAACATCACCTAGTTGGGTTACTGAGGCTAGGACTTTTGGGTTTATTTTCAAATTTAGGTTGGAAAAATATATGAGTGAGAGGGGTTTGGGATGAGGGGGCTTGCAAATGGGGGGAAAAGGTTATCAGAGTTTAAATTTTTTGGGGTAGCATTGAGGTTTGGGGTTTGGGAAAAAGGGTTTATTAGTAGGATGAATTGAAAAGGACCTGGAGCAGGGGCCAATGGGCCTGCGGCGTGTTCCTCCTTTCAAAATTTTTCTTATGTGTTCCTCCTTTCTTTTTGGTTTTTTATGTGTTCCTCCTTTCTTATTTTTTTAAATTTTTCCTGATATGCAAGTCCCACTAAAAACCCAAAACCCCTCTAACTCATGTTTTTCCCCCCCTACCCCTCCTTATGGGGGGGGGATTCCCCTTCCAAACAATAACCTCTCTTCCCTCTTCCCCCTTCCCCCCTGTTTTCCATTCATCAAAAACCAGCCTTAAAATAAAGGAAACCCCGTAAAGTTGAATTTTTCTTTTTTTGGTGCATGTAAATTTCTTTAAGGAAAAAAAAAATTGTTGTTGATTTTTCTGGGTGTCGGGAAGGGGTTTTAAAAATTGTATTTTACTTTATTTCTTATGGGGAAAAGTGTTTTCGAAAATCGTAGATTTCGATAAAGTGCACCTCCAGGAATGGTTTAAATTTACGAAAAAGAGGGCCACAGTATTTTTTTTTTGTAAATATTTTTCCCAAAAAAAATCAAAAAATGTTAGCAAAGTTTTTTTTCGGTATGGTAATCCCAAACTTTCCGGGAGTGGAGATGTGGGGAAAATAAAAGAAAAACCCCAAGTGGGGACCCGGGTGCAGGGGTTGAAAAAAAGGGGAAAAAAACTGTATCAACACCCGGGGGGTCCCAGACATTCAACTCTTCCCAGAAATTTCAGAAAAAAATTTGCTAGAAAAAAGTGTAAACCCTTCCAAGGGAAAACCTGGACAAGTTTTTTTACCAAAATTTTGCCAGATCAACCGGGCCCTGTGTGGATTTTGGGGGCGGGCAAAAGGCCTTGGCACAAAACCCTGGTTGACCAGGAAAAACACCAGATGGGGCTTCGCACTTTGGTGGGCTCCAAGATTTAGTAAAAATTCCAAAACCCTTTTCCCAAAGTATTTTAAAAAGGTAAAAAAATTAGGCATTGTTTACTTAGGTTAAGTTGACTGGGCCCAAAAATTGGGGTTGGGTTTTAGACTGGGTTTAAGTTGGGGAAACATTTTGGGGATATTAATAACTTAACCTAAAATATGTTTTTCATTTCCCCTTATAAATCCATATTACAATTTGCACAAAAAAAAACATTACTTTTTCCCATGATGTACAATTACATCATGAAACAAGTAATTTTATAATTTAAAAATTTGTAAAAATTTTTAACAAAATTACATTTAGAATTTTTTTAGTAAAAAAAATTTTTTTTGGCAAATGGTAAAAGGGGAAAAAAAAAATAATACAGTGGACCCCCCGCTTAGCGAAATTTAAATTCCTTTGCAAAGGGCTGGCCCCTTTTTATGCAAAATGTTCGCAAAGGGCAAATTTAAATTTTTCCCCCCAAAATAAATAATGGAAAAAAATTAACCCTTTTGCAAAAACCCCCCAAAAAATTTTAAGAAAAAAAAAAAATTTTTTTACCAAAAAAAAATTTTTAAATTTTTTTTAATACACAAAAACTAAAAAAAGGAAATGCACTTTACTTGACATTTTACTTTTTTTGAAGATCTGGGATGTTTGAGGGGAAAGGGAGGAGGGGAGAGAGAGTGTTAGGGGGTTTTTTGGGGAAGGGAAAATTTTCCCCTTCCATTTGGGGGTTTGAGGGGGGGAATTCCCTTTTTTTGGGTAATTTTTCTTTCTTTCTTTTTTAATGCCACTAGGAAAGCTTCAGAGCCCGGGGGAACTTCTTTCGCAAAAACCCATATCTTTTTCCCTAGGGGCCTGTACCCTGGGCCCCTTTTATGATTTTTTCTAAAAAGGGGGGTTCACAACAGGTCTTTGGGTAACAGTCCCAGCACGGTTGCAATAGCGGGTTTTGGAGGGGGGGATTTTCATAAAAAAGGTTTTTGGCACTTCAAAAAAATTTTTGCACACTTTTCCCTTTAATCTTTGAAGGGGGAAATTTTTCAATTTCTCCTCCCTCCTCAAACCAGTTTCCCCGGGTTTTCCTTGGCCTTTTTGCTCTTGAAGTTTATCAAAAAAGTCATCATGGTTAGTTCTTCATTGTCCTCCTCCCCCAAAACTCTTCCACATCCCCCCCCAACAAAACCCCCAACCCCAAAGGGGGATTTTCCCCAATTCCAAAATTTGTTTCCTAAACGGGGTATACTATTTTCCTCTCGGGGGTTAGCCTCAACCCTTAAAAACCCCTTTTGTTTTACACATTTTGGCCCCGGGTTTTTTTCCAAGCAGATTTCAATTTTTCCCCTTATTTCACTCCCCCCCAACCCCTTACCTTTAAGGGTTTTAAAACAACTGAGGATTTTAAAAAGTGACCCTTTCCAAAACTCTTTTAGAGTCAATCCGTGTTGTGGTAACTTCAAAGCATTTTTTGAAAAGAGCTTTTGTTTTCGTTTCTTGAAGTTGGAAATGCCTGTGGCCAGGGGTTTGCAGGAGAGGAGGGGAAATTTTAGGAGGCAAAAACTTCCCCTTTAAATTTAAGTTTCATGCCCCCATAAAGTCGCCCCTGCCACGTCGGGGGGGAAATGAAAAAGGGGCATTTCTAACCCCGGAAAGGCCCCTTAAAGGGTCAAAATTTCCCTTTTCATTTGGGTTTAATTTTAAATTGGGGGCAAATAAATGGTGAAACCCGGTTATAAAAAAATTTCCCCTAGTGACCCTTGCCTTACTGTTTCCCCCTCCACTCAAACAAAAATTTTACCCTTTGAGGACTTTCCCTTTTCCCAAACCCGCCCCCTGGGAGTTTTAAAAGGGGTGAAACCTAATAAAGGCTTAATTTTGCAATAAACCAAGTAGCTTTGGGCACACAGGGAAAGATTTAAGCCTGTCTTTCATGGGGAAATGTACGGGGAGTCCCTTTTTTCCTCCTGAGAAATTTGGGGGGTCCTGTTTGGGCATTTTTTTTCCAGAACAGGCCTTTTTTCATCACATTAAAAACATTTGGTTCGGGTTTCCCAGCCCCTTAAAATTTCTATGTCTCCTTAAAATTCATGAAAAAAATTTTTTTCCAAGCCGTTTTTGTGGCCCAAAACGGGCAGCCCCACCCATGCCTTACCCACACTATGGATGCCTCTACGTTTCCTTAAATCCCCAAAAAACCAACCTTTGCTGGCCCTTTTAAATTATAACATCTTCACAAATTTTGGCGGCTTTTTTTTAAAATTTTAAATCTTTCATGCAAAACCCTAGCCTTTCACAAATGATCCTTGAGAAACGCTTTCTCCTCCCAGCAGTTTTTCATTTATCCACACCAATAAGAGTCTCTCAACAATTCCACCCACTTGCAAACTTTGTTTAAAAAAACACAGTTAAACCTTTGGAAAAAACACCCTTCCTTAAATTGCCGTTTTCTTGCCCCAATAAAAAAGCGAGGGTTTTGATTTTGGTTTTTTGTAAAACCTGACCAGGTTTGAACGTACTCCACTTTCATACTTATAAATGTTTTTCTTTCTTAATTTCAATGGGTTTTCTTACCCTTTGAGGTTTTAGGGTTGGCATAAAACTTTTTTGGGGGCCCCCATTTTCACTTATTTTCCACAAACAGCCCCGAAAACACTGTAATAATACAAAAAATTTTTCCAGTGTATGCTTAAAAGTTACCGCGGAGGTTTGTTGGAAAAAAAAGGGACGGGGGCACATTGAGGCGGGCCTGAGGGCCCACTTGGGAAAGCGTCTCGGACGAAGTTCCCCTGAGGGGGTTTTTTTGTCTACTATGCGGGGCAAAATTTCGGGCGAAAAAAACCCTTTCGTTTATGCGGATTGTTCGTATGAAAGGGGTTTCCCGGTTTTTGGGGGGGGGTCCATAAAATTAATATTTTTATTTTTATTAAACATTTGGGGGGGTTTCCCACCAAGGCAGGGGGGGCCCCAAAAAAGAAAAAAATTTAAACCATCATTCACTCCATCACTGCCTTTGCCAGAAGGTACCTTACACACATTTTTAAAACTGCAAATTAAAAAACCCTCCTTTTCGAGTGCAGGAAACTGTATTTCTCATCCCCAAAGGAAATCCAAAGGGTGGGGGCCCTCCCTTTCCCTAAACCCCCTTCATATCCATTTGTAGTAACCAGTTACCAAAACCCAGTGTACATCTCCCTTGCCCCCTATCCAAGATTTCAATCCGCCCTTTTTAAACCCTTCCCTGGCAAAAAAATTGTAGTCGCAGATGCCTTATCCCCGACATTTTTAGTATATAATGCGGGACCCTCCATTTAGTGCGGGAAGATGAAAAGAATGCTCAACGAACAGATCCCATGGGTTTCTGGTGTATTCGTTTCCCTTTGCTCCAGGAAGATCTTTTTTTCTGACTGTAAAAGCCCCCGCACCCACTTAAATTTGCATTAACCAAGAATTCTTATCGAACAGCCGGGGTTTGGGAAACCCTAGCGAAGAGTATCCCCGTTAGAAATTTCCACGTCATTTAGTGAATGTACCTTACAGAAGTTCACGGTTTTACCGGGGTGTTGCCACCCTGGTATGAACGTTCAGTAAAACAAGCCAATTGAATACTTTTGGCCTTGTAGGGAATTTGATTTTTCTGAGTATTTAAAAAGGTAGTGTCTGCTTAAAACAAAAAAGGTAATGTAACCCCCTAACCCAATCCAAGTGAAATTCCAATTTACAGCAAAACCGGGGGAAAAAGAGTTGCGCTAGATTTGTTAACAAATTTTAAAATTTTCCCCCAAGGGCCCAAAAAAAATCTGTGTGTTAGGGTTGGGCCATTTCACCGATTTTTGTGAGTTAGTTCCAAATTGCAGAAAAAGGATGCTAAAGACGTAAAAAGAAATTTAAAGAATGCATTATCTCGGCATACCACCCTAACCCCCTAGTAACAGATAATGGAGGTAAATTTCTGTAATGAGACTTGAAAAATTTGTGTCCCTTGTAAAAAGATCTTTTAAATCCCCCATTTTTCCCCTACCATCCTCAGCAATGGGTTAGCAAACCCAAACCCCATAAGAAATTCTTGATTCTTGAGACCCACTATCAATAAAAACAGTGAAATTTTGGGATAAAAGTTTTTTCCTGATTCAGTGTGCTATAAATTCTGCTTCAAGGGTTTCCCAATAGGGGACACCCCAACATTATGCATTTATGGTTTTTGTTTAAATTTTGCCTTTGAAGTTTTTTATTTAACCCCGGCCCAAATTACAACCCTGAATGTTTTCTTTGCAACTCGAAACCAGCTTAGCTCAAATTTTTTTAGAAGAATCCGGGGAAAAAACTTCTTTAAATCAACAGCAAAATTTTTCCCAAGAGTCGCAAACACTCGAGAAAACCCAATCCAAAATCAAAGTGGTTCGAGAGTTATGCTGTTTAACTTTAAAAAAAAACGCTGAAATGCCAAAGCTGATCCCAAAAATTTGTTGGTCCTTTTCGAGTTGTTGAAATTTTCACTGGTAATAAAAATATAAAGGGGGGAAAAAGTTTTGTACTGGTCAGTATAAAGGGAAAGTGCTTTTTTTTATAAAGTTAGAATTGAAAGTTTAAAGATGTTCCAAACCCGAAATTTTGACAGACTCTGACAAACTTCCTGATTTCCCGTAATCTCCCCTTTCCCCTTTAACCCCAGGTTTTGGAAAGATTCAACCTGAATGTCTTATTCCCTTGTACACAACAGGTTTTTTAGAAATCCTCAAGTATCAATTTTTTTTTTTTTTTTTTTTTTTTTCCAATGGGAAATTCCCCCCCAAGGCAGGGGGGCCCGAAAAAAAAAACTTTAACCAACATTACCCATCACTGTTTTGCCAAAAAAGGTTCTTTTAAATACGTTTTTAAACTGCAAAATTAACAAACCCCCCCTTTAGAGTGCAGGCCTGTTCTTCCCTCTCCCCCCCCGGATCAAGTCCGGGCCCCCCCGGGGTTTTCCCCCAACCCCCCCCTAAAGTTACTTTGCCACACCCAACACACGTTTAAGTATTAAAAAAAAAACCCTTTTTTCTCCATTTACTCCTTTTTAAAAACGCTCCCCTGTGTGCTGGAAGTCCCAAAACCCCCCCCCACACAAAACCCTTTCCCCCTTTCCCCCTCCCTCCAGCCTTTTTCCCAGGCCGACCCCTACCCCCGCCCTTCCCTTTCCCCTACAGACCCGATACACTTTAAGTCAAAATTTTGTTTCGCTCCAAATTTTCCCCTACCCGGCCGAACCACCCCAAAAAACCCCTTTCCCCAGCCCTCTGGGGCCCAAAAGTTTTTGGGAACCCGCAAACCCCCTCCTAACTTCCAAACTTTCGAAAATTTTGATTGTACAACCCCAAATATCATTTTTAACTTCCAATTTGATTTTCCCCCAAAAACAGCATGAGTTTTTGCCAATTTATAAAAGAGTTTGATCCTCCCCAAAATGAAACCCATTCTGCATATGTCAAAACTTACCCAGCCGAAATTGGGGGTTTAAAGGGAAATAACCCGTAAAGATGAATTTTTTACGTATCCAAAATTTTCAGTATTCCAAAAATTTTTTTTTTTGTGTTCCGTTCTCTCCGAATTTTGAGAGTTAACAGGTTGAAAATTTTTGGGGGCAAACCCAATTTGCCTTTCTGTTTTTTAAAACTCTTTTTTTTTATTTATTCCCTTTTCCCAGAATCCGTGGGTCACATGAAAAAAGATGATCGATCAAAAATTTTTTTTTTATCACTTCTCTTTTTTTAATTTTATTCGTGAGCTTCATTCGATGAGTTGTGCAATTATAACCCTTTTATTTCATTACAGTTTCAGTTACGTAAGGGTTCCATTCCCAAAGTTCTAAATTATGTATTTTATAATGTTAATTGTTGGTACTTTTGACATTGTTTTGAAACAAACCCAAGCCAAAACCTTTCCATTTTCAAGTTTGTATTAGTTGTTTTGGCGGGCGACATACCTTTAGCGTCGCCGAGTCTCAGTAGTAGTAACCCGTTACCCGTAACCAGGTACCAGTAGATGACTCACTCCAAAAACCCTCTCTTTCCTGGTCCCAATGTCTGTTTTAAAATTGGGGCTGCCACAAACAGTATTCAAAAACCCCCTCACATATGGGTACTGTGGGCAGCCAGTTAGTCTTTGAGAGCAGAGAGGGAGGGGTGTTTTTGGCGCTACTCACATAATTTCCCCTAATATACCTTTCTTTTCCCGCCTACGTGATATTTCTTTATCCTATCCACGTGTTCGAACCCCCCATGATACATAAAAAGTTGCCCTTTCTCACACCCCCAACAGCACATCAAGTATTAAAGACCATTTTTTCTCCATTCACTCCTATCAAAACATACTCACGCATGGCCCCCTGGAAATCCCCGCCCCCACAAAAAAAAACCTCGTTTACCCCTTCCCCCCAACCTTTCCTAGGCCGAACCTTCCCCCTCTTCCTTCCCCTACAGATTGAAAACTCTTGAAATCCCTTCTGTTTCGTTTCCCTTCTCTCAAAAATGTCCGAACCCCCCTAACAAAACCCCTTTCCCCCCAGCCCCCTGGCAACGTTTTGGCAATCCCGCCCCCTCCTCCCAAATTTCCCCAACTATGAATTCTTCATTATAAATTATAAACACATTTTTTCCCTCAGACATGACATTCCAATGGCCCCCGCCTTCTATTCCGCTGCAACATTCAACGCCAATGCTTTACAAACCCCTATAAGAGCATTGGAAAACCCATACTCTCATAAATTTTTCCCCCCTTTTGTTCCAAGGACAAAAATTCTTTTTTTTCCCCAAAATCCTAAGTGAACCCCCCACCCTTTTTCCCCCCTTTTAATTCTATGATTCCCTATCTTTCATAGACCCCTCCCCGACACGTCCCCTCCTAAATATTGAAAAACATTCACTTCCTCCATACTCTCCCCCCCCCAATCTGATATCCAATCTTTCATCACCAATTTTTTTGTTATCCTGATAACCTTACTTTTTTCCCCGTATTTTACTTTTAAATTTTTTTCTTTTAAAATACCCTTAAACCCCAAATTTTTATCCCCCAACCTCTCAACTTCTCCCTTTAAAATCACCCCAAAAGCACCCCTGGGCATCAGCAAAGAGCAAAAATGTGATAACTCCCCAAATTTTTTGTGTGATCCCTTTTTCCCTTTTTAAATCCACCCTCTTTCCCAAATCCTTGCATTTACTTCTCTTTTCAACCCCCTCTATAAATATATTGAAAAAACCTTTGGGGGACAAACACACATCCTTTTTTTAAGGCCCAATTTTTCTGGGGGAAAAAATTTCCCCTTTCCCCCTTTCTCTAACTTGAGCCTCACTATCCTCGTTAAAAAAATCTTTTACCCCGCTTCGTAAACCCCAAACCTCCCCAAAACCCTACATCTGCAACAACTCCACTTGGGCCCCAAAAAAACCCTGTCAACGCCCTTTTTCCCCAAAACCAAAATGCCACTTAAAAAACCCCTTTAGCCCTTTTCTTAAAAAAATGTTCACTTATATGTTTTCCCTTATATAATTTAAAATTAAAATCTTTATTACTACAAGAACCCTTTGAAGATATACTGGCCTAGCTGACATCGATGAAAACTACTACAGTGGACCCCCGACTAAAATTTCCCCAAACCCACGTTAAAACCCACCCCACACCTCTTCAGCGAAAAAATTTTTACCCCCCAAGTTTCACTGAAAAAACCCCAAACCCACAGGGTTTTTTCCCCATAATCACCCACATGTTGTTCCCGGCCCGAGAAAACCTTGTTGGCCGGGCCCTTTAGTTAAATGTGCCAAATTTTTTACCCAACCCCGAGAAGTCGCTCCCACACATACATTCCCGAAAAATTTTTTATTATTTGGGGGTTTTTAAATGCTTAAAAACTGCCCAAAAAAAGCTACCAAAGGGGCCCAAAAAAAGCTTTTAGTGCAAACCCCGTGGAAAAAAGGGTTTAGAAAAAAACTTTTGAAATACTACGAACCATGGTCAGGCCCGCAGCTGCTGTGCCCCAAAATCCCGCTGCTTCTGCTGCTTTAACCCTTTGGCCGCTGCTGTGCTGCTGCTGCTGTACCATGGTCAGCTGCTGCTGGGTCTGTACCCAATTTAAGGCCCGCTGCTGCTGCTGCTGTTAAACCGGGGGTCGCTGCTGCCTCTTTCTGCTGTACCTGGTCAGCGCTGCCCACTGCTGCTGTATCCCTGGTAGCGCAGCTGCTGCTGTACCATGGTCAGTCCCGCTGCTGCTTTTGCTGTACCATGGTCAGCTGCTGCTACTGCCGCTGTACCCTTTGGGCAGCTGCCTTTTTACTACCGCTGTTCATGGTCAGCTGCAGCTTTCTGTGTACCATGGTCCCGCTGCTGCTGCTGTACCCCTGGGCCCGCTGTGCTGCTGCTTCCAGGGCGCTGCTGTGCTGCCCCGTGGCCCCTGGTCAGCTGCTGCTGCGCTGCTGTGGCCCAAAGGTCAGCTGTGCTGCTGCCCGCTTTTACCATGGTCGGCCCGTGCTGCTGCTGTGCCATGGTTTACTGTGCTGTCCTGCTGTACCATGGTCAGTGTTTTTGCTGCTTTCCATTGTCAAATGCTGCTGCTGCTGTACCCTGGTTAAACTGCTGCTGCCCCCTTTGGGCCGGGTGGGGCTACTCGAAGATGTTTGGGGAAAACTGTTGTTGGTTTTTGGCTTATCGGGGAACACCGAGAAAAAAATTAACCCCCGAGGTTTTGCCAACCCCAAAAAACCCAAGAAAGTCAGTGTGTCAACGAGGATTTTAAAATTATTTCCATTGGGGGTTTTAAAATTTTCTTCCAGGGTGTGGGCCCCCATCATCAACAAAAAACCCCCGGGAACGGAAAAAATGGGATGGAATAGTGCTCATATTGGTGAATTTAAAAGGGCCCGCAAAAAGGTTTTGGGTTTGGGGGAGATTTAAGAAAGTAAATGGCTTTCACGTTTTTGATAAGGTTTTGGTTTTGTAAGAAAAAGGGCCCAAAAAGGGAACCCACATTTCTCAAGAGAAAAGGGATTCCCCGGAACAGTGTCCCCCCACTACATCTTAAAAAAAAAGGCTAGTGTCCCTTTATTTATTTAATTTATGTCTTTTTCAAAACAGTACATTGGATTTTGTAAATTTTCAATAGTGGGTTGCAATGCAAGGAAAAGCCCCTAATTTTGCTTTGGCATTATGGGCCCAAATTAAAATTATTGGCATCAGAATAATTGGATTTTTATAATAGTTGAACCCGTAGGATAGTAATTATTTCATAGTTTTAAAAGTAGATTATTAATTATAAGTGAAACCCAAAAAAATTTTATAAGACAAAAGAAATTTCATATTTTTAAAAAAAAATGCTTCTTTTGAAAATAATGATTCAATTATAGCCTGTCAAAAATTGATAAAAGGGGTTTAAAGTGATTGGTTTTAAATTTGATGTTGGGGGGTAATAAGTATGTGTGTAAATGAGTATTTAGCGTTTAGTCTAGGGTGGGTTAAGTGGCTTTTGAGAAACCAAAAATTTATTTTCAGACTGGGGTTACTTTTAAAATCTTTGGAAATGAAATTTCCCTTTTTTGGGGGCCCTTTTTGGGGCAAAGAGTTTTTACACAGTGTTAAAAGGACAAAAAGGGGATTTTCAAAAAGAGATCGTGTCTTGGTTGTTTGGACTTTTGGGCTTGTTTAAGTTTTGGGTTTAAGGGAAAGTTTTAGTGGGGGTTTATAGTTTTGGGGTAAATTTTTCTGTGTATTTAGTAGCACATGATTAAGAAGGTTTTTCCCTTTAAAGGTGAGCAGGGTTTAGACAACTTTAAAACTGGGGCGGGATGCCCGGTTGGGTGGGGAAATTTTTTATCATTCTTACTGGCTGGGCCCTTTTTTGGGTTATTAGGGGTTTTAAAAGGGGGATTGGGTGTTTTGATTTCCCCATGCATAATTTTAAAATTAAGATAAGGGTTTATGAGTGAAGGTAAATGGGCCCGGGGAGCTGATTGTGGAACGTAGTACAGTGGACCCCCCCCATAACGATTACCTCAGAATGCGAAACCCAAATTTTGGGAAGCGTTTTTTAAGTAAGTGCTTTGTATGTGTTGGGTTTTGGGGGGTTGGGGAAAAGGACTAATCTACTTAAATTTTTTCTTATGGGAACCAAAATTTGGCCCGTACTGGCACCCCGAACATACTTCCCGGATTTAAAAAATATCGTTAACCGGGGGGCCCTGTTTCCAAAAGTAGTTTAAAAAATTACATCACCACTTTAACAGTGGATAAAATTGAAATCTTCCCTGTGAAAAAAAGTCCCATTCGTGCTAAAGAAAGTCCGTTTTGCAACAATAACAAACCTTTAATCTAAGTTCTTCACCTTGAGAACAAATTTAAAAGCCTTGAAAAAACAACTAAATCCACTGGCATGACTGATTTTGGCAAGACCTTCCAATCGTTTTTAAACCCCCACACAGATCAAATAACTTTCCCCAAAAAGAAGATTGATAATGCCGTCAAAGGGCTGAAAAAAAAACATGGATACCCAAAATTTAACAATTATTTTGCTAACCAAGAAAATAAAGGAAAAGCAAAACAAGTTATCTATGCAGTGGGAATTTTAAAAGCCACTCTTTTTCCCAAACAAATTAAAAACCCTTCCCCAAATGCCCAAAAATACCCAAAAATCCAAAGGGCATACGTGCCCACCCTACATGTTAGTGTTTCCCCGTTTTCGGAAAAAAAAAGAACAAGATTACTAAAGGGGAACCAAAATTTGAAAAAAGGGGGTTTGCTCAGATTTTACACAAAAATACAGGAAAAAAGACCTAATAAAATTTTATTTATTTTAAAACAAAAAAAATATGTAAAATTAAAAGAGTTCACAAGAAAATTACAGAACCTCCTGTACAGAGTGAGGAAAAATGAAACCCTGAGAATAATGAATTTAAAATTTTACCTTTTCTTTGTACGTGAAAGGAAAATTTAGTAAGAAAAAATTTAGGCCGGGGTTTTACTACCCTTTTCAAAAGAAAAAGAACTAGCAAACTTCCTTTTATTTATGCAAACCTTACAGAGTTGACTGATATTTGTGCCCAAATCCTTACTACCCTTATGTATGTTACTATGTCATTATTGAAATAATCCCTGTAAATTTCACCTCCTAGAATTTCTGTATTTACTACCCCACTTAAACCCCCGGGGATCCCAACCCCAGTTTCCCTTTTTGTTTACCCCAATTTGGGGTTTTCCCCCAAATTTACAAATTTTTTTTTTGTTAATTTTTGGGTACTTACCTTTAAATAATATCCCGTATAAACCCTTTTTTTTTTTCCCCTTTTAAACACTGTTAAAATTTTTCTAAAAAATCATACCCAAAATTTTCCCTTTTCCCCAAACTACAAACAACACCTAGTGTAGTTCCATACACATACTGTGCAGTACCTTGAAACCATCCCTCCCCTAGGTACCCTCCACTAGTGTTTGTTCTTTCTACCCTACTGTGCAGTACCTTGAAACCCTCCCTCCCCTAGCTTCCATCACACTAGTTTAAAGTTCTTTCTACATACTGTGGGAGTAACCCCCAAACCATCCCCCCCTACTAGCATCCCCAATAGTGTATTTTCTTAATACACTACTGTGGGAGTACCTTGAAACCCTCCCTCACTAGCTTTCCATTTACAATATTTTAAAAGTTCTTACACCCCACCTGTGCAATACCTTGGGAACCCCCCCTCACTAGCTAGCCCTAAAACTTGTGTATGTTCTTTCTACACTACTGTGGGAGTACCTTTAAAACCCTCCCTCCCAGCTACCATCACATAGTGTATTTCTTACTACACTACGGGGCCCGTACCCTTTAACCATCCCTCACTGCTACCCATCAACTAGTGTATGTTCTTTCTACACTACGTGCAGAACCCTTTAACCATCCCTCACTAGCTACCATCACACTAGTGTATGTTCTTACTACACTACTGTGCAGTACCTTGAACCATCCCTCACTAGCTAGCATCAACTACCTCAAATAATATTCCTGTAGTGATATTAATAGCTCAAACTTTATGTTATAAGGGAATTCCTACTCTCAGATTATTTTCATATCTTAGTGACTATATTGCATGTGCAATTAGTGTATATTTCAACTACATTATTGTTCAAGGCCCAAAACTATCTTTTGCTAGCTGCTACCAACTACTTCATATTAGTTTTTATTTTTTATAGTACAATAAATTATCCAACTTATTATATATAACAAATCAGATCTTACTCCCAAATCAATATCATATCTTAGTTACTATCTGCCAATTTAACTTTGTTTACAATTACAGTAGACCCCCACTTTACGATCAGCTCCCAATGCGACCAATTATGCAAGTGTATTTATGTAAGTGCGTTTGTACGTGTATGTTTGGGGGTCTGAAATGGACTATTCTAAATCACAATATTCCTTATAGGAACAAATTCGTTCAGTAATGGCACCTGAACATACTTCTGGAATGAAATAATATCCTAAGCCTGGGGTCCACTGTACAGGAGGGCCCCGCTTTACGGCGTTCCGCTTTACGGCGTTCCGCTAATACGGACATTTCAAATTATGACCAAAACTCACTATACGGCTCCCCCCACCTGACTTTCTAATACGGTCACCGTGCCCCACCCTGTTTGTTTACATTCTCCATGAGCTCAGTAAGCACTAAGTCTCTCCATTTTGTCTGGAAACTCCAAAATTTCAAATGTTTTTAAAAGTTATTTCATATTTTATATATACTCTGATAATTATACTTATGTATACCTGTACCTAAATAAACTTACATACATCAAGTCATTTAAATGTCGTATATTACGTTAATATACACATTTTCATTAATCCATCCATGATATTTTTTTCAAAATTATATAATAAACACGATGCATAACATATAAATAAGATAAATACACCCCACAGTAGAATAAATAAACATAAATGTGAGCTGTGTAGCAGACGACTTCCACAAGTGGTGATAATAACAATACTGAGTCTCATTAAATGTCGTATATTACGGTAATATACACATTTTCATTAATCCAGCCATGATATTTTTTTCAAAATTATATAATAAACACTATACATAACATATAAATAAGATAAATACACCCCACAGTAGAATAAATAAACATAAATGTGATCTGTGGTAGCAGACGACTTCCACAAGTGACGCCATAATAACAATAGTCACGGAGTCTCATTAAATGTCGTATATTACGGTAATATACACATTTTCATTAATCCATCCATGATATTTTTTTCAAAATTATATAATAAACACGATGCATAACATATAAATAAGATAAATACACCCCACAGTAGAATAAATAAACATAAATGTGATCTGTGGTAGCAGACGTCTTCCACAAGTGGTGATAATAACAATAGTCACGGAGTCTCATTAAATGTCGTATATTACGGTAATATACACATTTTCATTAATCCAGCCATGATATTTTTTTCAAAATTATATAATAAACACGATACATAACATAAAAAGATGATAAATACACCCCACAATAGAATAAATAAACATAAATATAAGATGTGGGAGCCTGGTTTGTTTACTCTGTGCCTGGCCTGTCACCTCTCATGTATTCATTCTTTCTCTCTCTCATTTATTCGTTTTATCTCATTTACTTACTCCTGACCCTACATTAAGACTACAAAATTTTTAAGGTAAGTAATGAGTGAACTGTATATACATTTTATCGCTCTGGGATGCTTAAATATCATAGAATAGTATGTGTGGGTGGGTGGCCTGGTGAAATAGCCTGGCTATTACAATACATACCACACTTGATTTCTTACAATAAATACTACTTGTCTCACCCTAGATTAAGACTATAAATATTTTAAGGTAAGTAATGAGTGCACTATGTGTGTATTGTACCTTTTTATTGTTTTTTGATGCCTGGTTCTATTGCTAACTTAACCCTTTCAGGGTCCGTCCCGTAGATCTACGGCTTTACGTTCAGGGTCCAAACCGTAGATCTACGCCATGAGCTCAGCTCACTCTGATAAACTGTGAGTGGTACATTTGGGCCTAGATATGAGAGAATACATCTATGTGGTATGTGTGCACCACATAAAACAGATCCTGCAGCACACTGTGTATAATGAGAGAAAAAAATGAAATCATGATTTTTCGATTAAAACAGCAACTTTGCAGTGTTTTTTCGTATGTTTTTTATAGTTGTATTTGCGATTTCTTGGTCTCATTTGATAGAATGGAAGACATATTACAGAAATAGAGATGATTTTGATTGGTTTTAGCATTGGAAATGGCTTGAAACTGAGCTCAAAGTAGCGGAAATGTTAAATTTTTGCCGATATTCAGGAGTAAACAAACGACCTCAAACGTCTAATACACGTCAGCTGGTGGGTCTAATATACATTCACAAATATGGTGATGATATTTATACAATTATTACAGTATTGCATAACAGTAAATCTTCTATTTTTTGGTGTGAATAAAAATTCATTATGTGAATAAAAAATCAAAATGGAATTTATTTGTAAAGCCTCAAAACATAACTAATGAACAGAGGAAATGTTAGTTTAGTGCCAGGAATGCCTACATTGTTCATTCTGGACCCTATTTTGAAATTGGAATATTTTGAACTTTGTGTTAAATTGGCCAAATTAACAATTTCCGATCACTTTATTTTGTAGTTGAAACAGTTGACTTGGCGATTTCTTGTGCTCAATCGATAGAATAGAAGTAATACTAGTGAAATAGCTAAGAATTGGTTGATTGGAATAATGTAATTGGCCTAAAATCGGAGTCAAAGTCGGCAAAATCGCCGATTCGTAAATATCGCTGACACATCAAAATTCGCGAGGGCATAATTTCGTCAATTTTCCACCAAATTTCGTACTTTTTGTTTTATTACCTTCACAAAAAGATTCTCTACGATTTCATAAGAAAAAATAACAAATTTTTTTTTTGAAAATTCTTGGACACTGGTGCGTGACTCCAGATTTGGGCCTTTGACCCTGAAAGGGAAAATATATGTTAGTGTAAACTTGTTACCCAGTTTTTATGTTTTTTTTATTTATAAGGGGAAAAAAAGGGGTGTTCCATTTTTAACCGGCGATTTCCGTTTTACGGGGGTTACCCCTGGAACCTAACCTCCCCGGTATAAGGGGGCCCCCTCCGTTTTTAATTTAGTTCCTAAAATTTTCTCCTTTTTTTTAAGTTTTAATAAGCTTTACATAACAACTTTATTTCATATATTCACAATTTTTTAAAATAATAAAGGGTGCTATTCCCCATGTGCAAAAGCAAAATAATTTTCACAATTTTCCCAAACCCTCTTTTTATTGATTACCCCTTTTTTTTTTGTTCAAAACCGCAAAATTTTTTTTTGGGGGGGTTCCCTTTTTAAAATTGTTTTCCTATATTTTAGTTTTAAAGAACTACCTTAGTAAAATTTTTTTAAACATTTGTTAAAAAAATTCGGGTGCTTTTTTAAAGCTTTAAAATAAAACCTATCACCGACTTACACCTGCTGGGCCCTTAAACGACCACTCGATTTAAACGCCCGGGTTTTTTTAAAGCCTTTTTTCCTTGGGAAAAAAAACCCCTTTTTTGTGTTGTAAAACAGGGGGTTTTTAACCCTTAAACCTTAAAGTAAAAAATACAGTACGGGCCCCTCCCTCACAAACCCCCGGAAACCCCATTAATGGGTTTTTCCTTCAGTTTTTTTGGCACAATTTTGGCTGGCATAATTTAAAATTTTCCCGGGGGTCCCACCCCAACCTCGGGTTTAACTTTTTGGTGGAGCTACTTTGCTGCATAAGTCATTCCAATTTTTTTTTTCTCCTTTTAATTGTTTTAACCTGCTTACTTTTGGGCCCTAGCCATGGTTCCAAGAAAAAAAGAAATGCTTCTCATTATGTAAAGCACCTACATAGTACTTTAACCAAATTAAAGATAAGGTGGCTTTGAAGCCACTGTGGGTTTGCCATGAATTCACACATAAAGGGAGAAAAATGCTTTATTATTAGCTAAAATCAACACTACAGCTTATTTGCCTATCACAATTGATCTAATATGACACAAAAAACAATAAATAAAAATAAAACATTTTAAAAAAACCCCAAAAAGAATAATATTTGGCATAACACCGACCCAGTTCGACGGATGAGGGAAAAGAGGGAAATGGTAAAAACAAATCCCTTTCCCCTTTATCCTTGTTTTTGGTGGCTTTTATTATGGAAAACAGAAATAGCACGGGGCCCAAAAACTGAAAAATTTTACATTTCATACTGCACCAAAAAACCTGAAACAAAAAAGTTATTTCTCTCTAAAGATTATCCCCAACAGCAGCATATTGTAGAAAACCCCTAGGATAACCCAAAAAAAAGTCAACATAGCTTTTTTTTAGTACCTGGTTTTGGGTTCCCAAAATATTGATTTTTTGGTAAAAAATTCGATTCCCATCCAGGGTAGAAACAAGGGGGTTTTTTCTTACCCCTTTTTGGGCCCATGTTTACCCATCGTAAAGGGGTACCTGGGTGTTAGTCATTAGTGTGGGTTTTAAACCGGGGACACTCCCCCTAATTTTTTTTAAAATACCGGGCATAACAAGCGGCGACTGTAAAGTAGAAATGTCACTGAGTCAGCTAGGCCTGTATACCTTGTACATGTACTTGGAGAAAATAAAGAAAATTCTTATTATTTTTCTTTTATTTTTAATTATTATTTTTTATTATTTTTTTATTATTTTTAATTTTTTCCCTCATTGTTTGCGGGGGTTTATCTTATTCAAACTTGGGCAATGATGAGGGGGGAAAATACTTTTTTTAAACGTAAAACCCAAAAATTAAAAAAAAACCCAAACCCAAAAATAAATAGCGGAGTTCACTTCTCAGAAACCCTTCGTCTGCTTAGCGGTATTTTTTTTGGGTAGGGTTTGTTATGGTTATATTCTCATTTTTTGGGTCTCATTTGATAAATGAAAGATTTTTAAACAGAAATAGATATTTTTTTTTAAAATTGTTTTTCTGAAAAAAAGGTACCTTAAAAAATTGCGCTCAAAAGAGCAAAAAAATGTTCAAATTTTCTTTAGCGAAGCTCAAGATTTAAAAAAATTGACTACCGCCCCAAAAACCTGTTCCGCCTGCCAGCCCAAATTCCAATAAAGTCAAAAAAGGGAAATTTAAATATTTTTTATAAAATTTAATTACAAAAATTTTGCAGTATTTTTGCATAACAGAAAAATCTTCTATTTTTTGAAAAATAAAAATTCCAAAATGGTAAGGGGGGCCTGCAGCCCTGACAAAATTTGAACAGAGAAAATTTTATTTTAGTCCCAAAGGAATTGTCTGCATTGTTTTTTTTCTGGACCCCTTTTTTGAAAGTGGAAAATCCTGTTAAAATTTTTGTGTGAAATGGGGGAAAAAAATTTTTGGGGCCCAATTTTTCTGACCATTTTAATTGGGTAGTTAAAAATAAGTGAATGGGCGGTTTCTTGTCCCCTTTCGGTTGACAGACTAGAAGTAAATAAGGTTTTATTCAGGTAACACAAAAACAGTTCAAAAGATTACCCAAAACATAGAATTTAAAGTATAGAAAAACCGGGGATAACTCAAGAAAAGTCAGAAAAAAGTGACTTATTTCCAGTACCTGGCTTGGGTTTTCCCAAAATATGTTTTTGGGTAAAATTTTTTTTTTTTTTTGGGTTTTTTTGGGGCTATCTCATTAAAAATTTGGGGAAAATGAAGATGGAAAGTTTCCTTTTTTAAAGTAAAACAAAAATAAAAAAAAAGGACAAAAATAAGGGAAATTTTCACCTTCCCTGGGCCCATTGCCGCCTCTTTGCAGTATGTTTTCGTTAGGTTTTATGGTTGAAATTTTTTGCTTTTTTTGGACTCATTTGATAGAAGGAAGATATTTCCAGAAATAGACATGATTTTGTTTGGCCTTCATGACAAAAATCCCTTGAAACTGGGGCTAAAAGTAGGGGAAAAATGTTAAATTTTTTGCCAAATGTTTAAAAAAATGAATTTTGGGGTTAAGTCAATTTGGGGCAAAAATTTTATTAATGTATTCTAACCTAACCACTTTGAAAACCCAAAAGAAAACCCTCAGAAATCCAGCACACAAAAGGCCCCCAATGAGGGCCCGGGTTTTTGTGAGGGAGGAGGTACTAAAAAAAAGCATAAAAAAAAAGTAAAGAAATGAAAAAACCAAAAAAACAAAAAAAAATAAGTCATTAAAAATTTTTTTTTTTGTTGACATTCGGGATAAATTCCCAAATTTAAACGCCAAATTCCTTACAAACCAGGTTTCTAAAAACCAAACTGGGTAAAAAGGGTCGGATGGAAAGGTGAAATTTTATTTTGGGTCTTAAATTTAAATTTCCTAACAAATAGATTCCTAAAAAATCTTATGATAACAAGCTTTGATCCCGGGATCCCAAACCCTTTCTTTTTTGAAAAACTTAAATGAATCAAAGGGGCCCGGGTTTCAGGGCCCGGGGCCCAAAGGGGGGGCGATGCCCCCCGGAACCCCTCTCCAGGAAAAACTCCGGTAAACTACAAAAGCAGAAAAAATTAAAGGCCCTTCTCAGACCCAAAACAAAAACATAACTGTCTTTAACAAAAATATCAAAATCTTTAAAGTAAATATTACAAATGACCTCATAGCATTCCCAAAAAATTTCCCCTACATGCAATATATCCATCATAACCCCTCCCCGAAACCCGGGCCTAAACCCAAAGGAAATTTCCCATATTTCAAAGCCATTCCTGGTTTCCCAAAAGCCTTACAAAAACTGGGGCCCAAAGATCTACTAGGGGGTGGCACAAAATAAAACTACTCAGCCCAACAAAAAGGGTATCACTAATACTTGCAAAAAGGGAAAAAAGGGGGAATATAAAATTTACTAAATCAAACCCAAAAACCCTACAAAAACCCTCACAGGGGATCCCAAAAATCTAGAGAAACCCAAAACAAACATTAGCCTTTTAGTGAAAACCTGGGAAATATGATAACGAAAACAAGCATGAAAAAAGATCATTTAAACCAAACTCCCCTAAAAGATTTTCAATATAAATGTCCTGCCAAGACCAGGACCCAAAACTTTTAACTAAATTCACAAACCCCAAATTGAGTAACTGCTTTTTTTGCTCCCCCAGCAGTAACAAAACCTAAAAAGGGTTTACAAAAGACTAGGGGTTTCCCTCAACCAAAATGGGGAAACCAAAACACCATACCCCCCTTTAAAATAAACCGGATAATCACAAATAATACTACAAAATCACTCCCCTACCTTCCCATCACAAATCTTGGGAAAAAAACCCCAAGATACTACAAAAGGGCACTTTCAAAATTTCACAATGGGTAAAACATTAGTAATTTCCAAAAGCAGCAGTGACAAAAATTTACTGGTACCTGAGCTAGAAATCTATACAGATATTGATGTATTAATAATTTTTAAAAAAAAGACCCCAAAACCCCTACAACAACACTGCCCCCAAAAAAAAATAAACAGATGACAGCTAAGAGGCGGGGAAAATTTTCCCCGGCTAACACCCAGCAACCTCAAAAACCATAAATACAAAGCAAACCCATACAAAAACTAAAAGAATTAAATCCCCATAACCAGAGACCAAACAAAAAATTATTCGTCCCAAACCTAACCAGCCTGATAAGAAGGCCTTAAAAAATGATTATGGGAACAATTAAAAAACCAACTTTCGAGGGGACAAAAAAAAAGACCTGGAAAACCCATAAAAAAAAAATTCTAGGGAAAAAAAAAGATATCCCCGGAAAAAACAAAAATTTTTTCTAACAAAACCCAAAGAACCCAAACCCCCCACCAACCCGAAACAGTAAACAGACTCAATAATTTCTTTTTCCCCCTATAGGAAAAAAAAGCCAAAAAACCCAAGCCAGATACCCCACCCAGTGACCTTTCCCCCCACGGCAACTAAACCCCAACACACTGTTCCCCAGCCCCCGACTAACTCAACTGAAGTTTTTCCCCTTTTTATTTAACACACTAAAAAAACAAGGGCCCGGGGAAATTTAAAAACCTTTCCCCCCTTCATAAAAAAAAAAGCATCACAAGAATAAATATCACAATCATTTCAACACTCTTTAAAAAATCCCCCAGAATCCTCTAACCCTTTCCCCACAGTTCCCAAAATAGCAAGGGTCCAAACCCCCATCCCTAAAGGAGGGGACCAAACAGACTTTAATAACTATAGGCCAATATCCAACTTAAAAACCCCCTCTCTAAAATCTTTGAAAAATTCATTCATAAACGAATCTAAATTCCCCTAAACCCCCATCCCCAAAGCATACTCAACCCCTGGGCCCAAATTTGGGGTTTAAAGGCCCAAAAAAAATACTAATGATGGCCCATTAACCCCAGCCGGAACATTAAAACACTGCAAAAAAACCATACCCCCCGGCCCGGGGTTAACCCGCGGGCATAGAGTCTCAAAACTCCCGCCCGTCGCGGGGGGATAGTTTTTTGCAATCGTGTCCCTTACGATTTCTTGAGTCATATATACAGCAATAAGGAAAAAGAAGCCCCCAGGGAAACTTCCCTTGAGTTTTCATAAAGTTTTGGGTAACAGTTTGACCATGACTTCTCCCCCATAAAATTGTCACACTATGGTAAAGAGGGCACCCCCCCCAACTAAACCCAAAATCCCTACCTCAGCAAAAGAAAACCCAATATTGTTACAAAAAGGGGGAAAAATTTTTCCCCGCCCTTTGGGCCCAAAAAAAAGTTTGGGTTTCCCCACAGCGAAGCGTTTTTTGGCCCCTTCTCTTTCTCATTTTAAAATAAATACCCAAACCCAAAAGCTTCGCAAATTTCTCAAAACCCACACTGTTTGCAGATGAAACAAAATATGCTTCCCCTCACCCGAGCCCATCAAGCTTTCTAATACTGTAAATAACCCGAATTAAAAAAAATTTCTACCCGGATGAGGGCCCAAAAAACTTACTCTAAACATGGGGAAAAAACCCACCTCACTCAGTTTTGGGGAACAGGCCCACAGATGTCCCTATTAACATAATGATTTAAACGGATTTACCTACACAAAGCTCACCCGAGGGAAAATTCTTAGGGAAACCCCCCTTGATAATAACTCAAATTTTTAAACACATATACAACAAATTCCCAAAAAAAAATTTCCCAAAACCGTAGGCCCTAAATTCGAAATAAAAGTACTAATTTTCCACAGTCCCCGCCCTCCTGGCCCTAATCACTCCCTTATTTACCCCTAACTCACCTAGGAATTTGTGCAAGGGGCTCCCAAAAACAACAAACCATTAAAACCCCAAAAATTAACCCCCAAAAAAAGGGTGCAGTCAGAATGATTAAAAAATTTTTCCCCCTACAGGCAAACACACTCCACCAACATTCCCAAAAATCTAAAACCCACTCACCAAAAAAAAAACATCCCCCTACTTAAATTTCTGCACATATTACATACACAGAACAACTTAAAACCGATAAAACCCTCCCCTCAAATGGGCTCCTGACCAAACCCCAACAAACCAAAATGACCATAACACAAACACAGATCACTGACTCAAGGGAAAACGAAAGAAAACGATTGCAAATAAACCATAAACCCCCGGCCGGGAAATTTAACCCGCCCGGTCATAGATCCAAAACTCCCGCCCGTCCCCGTTTGCCACTAAAACCACTAGCCACAAAAAAATTCATCCAACTAGGTATATTTCCCACAAACCCTAGGAAAGTTAAGCACAGGGACCTCTGGGGACCACAAATGCAAGTTTTTACAGACGAATCTCCAGCTAGCGTGGCCGTGACGAACTCTAGCTCAAGTCCCTTCACTGCCGTCAACATGATGGCACACTGGCCACATAGACCCATTCTTTCATATGTAGGCCTACCAGCTTTCTCCCACTAGATTTGAGGGTGCTAGAATTTAGGCGTACTAGTACGTCAAAAACCCTGGATCGTAAGCCATACTAGTACGGCCGAAACACTCAAAGTGTTAATTGTTATCTGTTTACAATAATGTTTTACCACTGAATACATCATTGCTTAGTTAATCTTAAGTTAATTTTAAGCCTGCCCATAATGCTCTGCATACAAAGGGCTTTGGCATGCTGCCAAATTAATAAATAAATAAAGTATGCCTACAGTCTTGGAGATTTTCTTGGTGATTTGTTGTGTGTCCTAAACTTAAGACTACTGTCAAGGTGGATACCTAGGAATTTTTCCTCTGTCAGTCTTGCGACTGATGATCCACTTAGCGTTATGTTAATTGGATCATTTGCAGCTTTGTTTCCAAACTGAATGAAATAGGTTTTATCAGTATTCAGTGTAAGTTTGTTAGTCATCATCCAGGCAGATATTTTCTGCAATTCGGCATTGGCTGTGTTTGCTAGTATGACTGTGTTTGGGTGGGAAAAGACATATGTAGTACCATCTGCAAATAATATGGGTTTGAGTAGCTGTGATGCATTTGGTAGATCATTGAAGTAGATGAGAAAGAGGAGTGGTCCAAGGACACTCCCTTGTGGGACTCCTACTGTGATTGGTTGAATGGAAGAGTTTGCATCATTTGCATACTCATATTGAGCTCTGTTGCTAAGGTATGATTTTAGGTAGTTGAGGGAGAGGCCTCTGATACCATAGTGCGTTAATTTGGAGAAGAGCAGTTCATGGTCGACTGTATCGAAAGCTTTACGTAAATCAATGAAAATGCCCAGCGGGACTTCTTTCTTTTTGAGTGCAGTATATATTAGTTCTAGCATGTGTATGATAGCATCATTTGTGCTTTTATTATTCCTGAATCCAAACTGACAAGGGTTTAATATGTTGTGTGAGATGAGGTAGGAACAGACCCATCTATGAATTAGTTTTTCAAAGATTTTAGAGAGCAGTGGTAAGTTAGATACTGGTCTATAGTTATTCAAGTCGGTTTGGTCACCTTTGTGGATTGGAGTGGCCCTCGCTATTTTAAGGATTGTTGGGAAGGTAAATGATTCAATGGATTTGTTAAAGAGCATTGCAATAATTGGTGACAATACTCGAGAAGCTTTTTTGTACATAAAAGCAGGGAAGTTGTTTATGTCTCGTGTCTTGTTTTTAAGGGTGTAACTTCTATGGGGTTGTTTGGTGCTAGGAATAGCATATTTGGGTAGGTACCTATGAGGTACTCTGATTGACGGGTGTTTGCGCTTGGTATTTTGTTCGCTAGATTTTTCCTATGGTGGAGAAGAAAACAATGAGTCTGTTCACTGTTTCAGTAGGTGTGAGTAGGGAATTATCTGGTTTTGTTAGTTTGATTGTCTTGTTTTTGGATAACTTTTTAGTTCCAAGAATTTCAGATAGACTCTTCCAGTTTTTTTCATACCACCTTTGATGTTATGTAATCTATTTTCATAATAAAACAGGGACCCACTTTATGGCATTTCGCCTTACGGCATTCCACTAATACGGCGATGTCAAATTATGGCCAAAATTTGCTATACGGCAAACAATCTTTCAAATATGGCGCACCCCACCCGGTTTGTTTACATTCTTGGTGACCATATCTATGATGTCAGGAAACTTTTCAAAATTTCAAGTGTTTTAAAGTAACTGCATATTTTATAAGTACTCTGATAATTATACTTATGTGTACCTGTACCTAAATATACTTACACACTGTGCTGGTGTGCAGGTGCACATTAAAATTGCTAAGTCTCTCTACTCATGACGCCAATGCTACGTAATAATAATCACTCTTGGACACATTAAATGTCTTATTTTGCATTAATATAGGCATTTTCATTAATTCATCTATATTTTCCTCAAAATTATATATGAAACCCGTTACATAGCATATAAACATGATACATACACTCACAGAATAAAAATTTACGTAATTATGAGATTTATTTACAAGGTGGCTGTGTAGGTAGTGTCGCAAGAATTACATTTTCTCTAGTCAAACTGGGGGATAACTGCATTAAAAATATTCTTTTTGTATGCCTTCACACCTGTAAACCCTACATTGTAACCCTTATAGAGAATAAACTTGAACTGATATTGAGTTGAATATATATAGCAATTCATGACATTTGTGGGTTTAGTGCTTTTTATAATAATAATACAGTGGACCCCCGCATAGCAACCTTAATCCGTGCAAGAGGGCTGATTGTTATGCGAAATGTTCGGTATGCGAATGAATTTTCCCCATAAGAAATAATGGAAATCAAATTAATCCGAGCAAGACACCCAAAAGTATGAAAAAAATTTTTTTACCACATGAAATATACATTTTCCTACACACAAAGAGAAGGATACATGCACAATAGTAGAGTAGTACATGCACAATATATACTGTGCATGTACTACTCTACTAAATGGAGAATAAATGACACTTACCTTTATTGAAGATGCAGCAATGACTGATGAAAAACTGTGTCCTGGAGTGCCTTTCCTCCTGAGTACTGTAGGCCTGTTTGGCATTTTCTTCCAGAACAGGCCTTATCACACTGTGTATGCCACAAACGATTTTTAAATCTCTCAAACCAACCTTTGCTGGCTTTAAATTCACCAATATGACCCTTTTTTTCCCTGTTCACCTGGTTTTTAGTCGACTGGTGTGGGTTGCATCCTGGGAGACAAGATTAAGGACCCCAATGGAATAAGTTAGACAGTCTTCGATGACACTGACTTTTTTTGGGTTATCCGGGGTGGCAAATCCTCGGGATTAATTGTTTCTTGGTATTCTCAATAAGCCACACCAACAACGTGCTAAGCAGCAGCAGCAGCAGCTGACGGGGGTACAGAAAGCAACAGACGATGCTACAGCAGCAATAGACGATGCTACAGCAGCAACAGCGATGCACAGCAGCAACAGACGATGCTACAGCAGCAACAGACATGCTAAGCAGCAGCAGACGATGCTACAGCAGCAACAGACGATGTTACAGCAGCAGCAGACGATGCTACACAGCAGCAACGATCTACAGCAGCAGCAGACGATGCTACAGCAGCAACAGACGATGCTACAGCAGCAGCAGACGATGCAACAGCAGCAGCAGACGATGCAAACAGCAGCAGCAGACGATGCAAACAGCAGCAACAACGATGCTACAGCAGCAACAGACGATGCAACAGCAGCAACAGACGATGCTACAGCAGCGGGCAGACGATTGCTACAGCAGCAACAGACGATGCTACAGCAGCAGCAGCAGAAGATGCTACAGCACAGCAGACGATGCTACAGCAGCAGCAGACGGTACTACAGCAGCAGCAGCAGCTGACGGTGGTACAACAGCAGCAGCAGCTGACAGGGGCAGCAGCAGCTGACAGTGCAGCAGCAGCTGACGGTGGTACAGCAGCAGCAGCACAGCTGTACCAACCAAATAGTAGAAATGGTTGATTGGGGTTTATTATACAACCTGGCCAAGCTCGGAGACACCCACTCAACTTCATACTTATCAATGATCTTTTCTTCATCTCTATAGTAATTCTCACCCTTATTGCTGTAGGGTTGGCACTAGAAGCTTCCTTGGGGCCCATGGTCACTTATTTTCCAGATAAACAAACCGGGAAAACACTGTAATAATATGAAAAATTCCGATTGTATGCTTGGATGTTACCGCGGAGGCTGGCTGGTAAACAATGCCACCGGCGGAACATGTGAGGCTGGCTGAGGGCGCACATTGGGCGCGTCTCGGACGGAGAACGGTGAGCAGGTTTTTGGGCGGTATGCGAGGCTAAATTTTTGCGATCAAAGCGATCGGTAAAGCGGATTGTACGGTATGCGATGCGTACGGTATGCGGGGGTCCACTGTAATAATAATAATAATAATAATAATAATAATAATAATAATAATAAGGCGAAACCGGCAGGCCAGACTTGAGTCCTGGAGATGGGAAGTACAGTGCCTGCACTCTGAAGGAGGGGTGTTAATGTTTCAGTTTAAAAAATGTAGCGTAAAGCACCCTTCTGGGAAGACAGTGGGGAGTGAATGATGGTGAAAGTTTTTCTTTTTTTCGGGGCCCCCCTGCCTTGGTGGGAATCGCCAGTGTATAATAAATAAAAAAAAAATAATAATAATAATAATAATAATAATAATAATAATAATAATATCTTCATTCACTCTAAAAATAGTGTGTAGCTGTTTGCTCATTCTATACTAACTTGTACAACCTTGGTACACAATGTAAGAGTAAATTTGGGATTGTGAGGTTTTAGTATTATAATAAAAAAATATTGAGGTAAATGTTTTAAAAACCCTTTTACAAACCCCCCATAAGGAATTTTAAAATAAGACCTTATTAATAGAATTTAATTTACCCTGAAGGGTTCACCCCAAAAGGTTCCCTTTGGGCGTTTCCCTTTAAAAATTTCCCCAAAAAAACCCCCCTGAAATTAAATTTGTTTTCCATTTATTTTTTGGTTAACTTTTTGGGGCCCCCTTAAAAATTGACAAGGGGAACTGGGGGCTTTTTTTTTTTTTTTCCCTTTTTTTTTTTTTTTTTTTAAAATTTTTTTTTTTTTTTTTTTGGGTTTTTTTTTTTTTTTTTGGATTTTTTTAATTTTTTTTTTTTTGGGGGGGGGGTTGTTTTTTTAATTTTTTTTTTTTAAAAATTTTTTTAAAAATTTTGGGGGGTTTTTTTTTTTTTTTTTTTTAGTTTTTTTTAAAGGTTTTTAAGGATTTTTTTTTTTTTTTTTTTTTTTTTTAAATTTTTTTAAAATTTTTTTATTTTAAGAGGTGAATTTTTTTTTTTTTTTTTTTTTAAAGTTTTTTTTTTTTTTTTTTTTTTTTTTTTTTTTTTTTTTTTTTTTTTTTTTTTTTTTTTAAAATTTTTTTTTTTTTTATTTTTTTTTTTTTTTTTTTTTTTTTAAATTTTTTTTTAAAGTTTTTTTTTAGTTTTTTTTTTTTTTTTTTTTTAAGGGGGGATTTTTTTTTTTTTTTTTAAGTTTTTTTTTTTTAAATTTAAAGGGCTGTGTTTAAAAAGAGGATTTAAAAAGGGGACCTTCCCTTTGGGGCGCCCAAATTTTAGAGGTAATGGTTTTGCCTTTCCCCGGACTTTTTTTTCAATAAACACCCGGCACCACCCTCACACTTTTTAATTTTAAATTTATTTTTAAAGGGTAAAAATAATTAAAAAAGTGAAACTCTGTGTTAATTTTTACTTTTTTAATTTGTTTTTTAATTTGCCTATTTCTATTGCAACAAAATATAATTAGTGTAAACTTTTGTCTGGAAATTTTATTTGCATATTTTATTTTGTCTCTGATAAAAATCTTGGGGAACCTTCGATTTTACCCCAGGGGAAAGGGAAAACCCTTACGTTTTCCCCCCCTTTGCTCAACCCCCCAAAAAAAATTTTGTAAAAAAACCGGCTTTTTGGGCCCCAAACCCACCCCCCATTTTTTTGGTTTTGTTTCAATTTTTGGCATAAATTATTTTTTACTTTTTTCCCTTTCCCTTTCATGTTGACACAAAAGGGTTTTTAGAAATAAAATTAAATTCAGTAAACAAGGTATATCGATGCTAATAATTTGGCTCTGGGGCCCACGGGTTAAGGTGGCCGGTGGGTGTAGCCCCAAGGGGTTACCCCTACGGCTACCTACACTGACTTCATACAAATAAAAAAACAAATTTCACCTCTTTTCCCTTACATTAAAGACAACACATTTTTTTAAGGGTAAATAATGAGGGGAAAACTGAAATCGTTTTTTAAAACCTCGGGGCTTTTTAAAAAATTTTCAGGGTCGAAAAGGCCCTCCAGAAAACTTTTTTCCCTTCCAAGGGTGGGCCCAAAATTTTCAAAAAAAATAAAAAAAAAAAATCTCAAAAAAATAGAAAAAACTTTTCCCCCCCGATCATAATAAACACCAAAATTTATGAAATTTTATGGAAAATTTAAAGGGAATTATGCTCCCCGTGAAGTTACCCAGCCCTCAAACATGTTTACGCACGCTTTTTGCACATTTTGGGAGCCCTTTTTTTTGGGCCCAAATTTCCTTTTGTATTTTGTCGAAAAAAAACATAACTATTTCCCTAGAACTCCCCAATTTTTTTTTTTCAAGAGAAACAAAAACCACCCTTTTTAACCAAAAATTTAAATTTAAATCCAATACAGTGGTCAAATTTAGAAAAAGGGCCAAATTTCAAAACAAATTTCAAAAGATCCCAAATTTTTCCAAAAGGGTTCAGAAAAAACAAGACTTTCCTGGCACTAAAAAAAAACATTTCCTCTGTTCATTAGGGCACTTTCCCCGCCCCTCTTACATTTTTTTTGGCTTTCCTTTTTTGAATTTTTATTTTTCCAAAAAAAAAAGTAGAAGTTTACTGTTATGCAACTTGCTTTGGGTGTAAAAGGTATAAATTTTTTATCAGCCCCTTAATGAAAAAATATTAGAACCAACCCATTGACGTGTTTTTGGATCATAGAAAGTTTTTGTTTATTTTTTAAACTTTGGAAAAAAATCGAACATTTTTTTGCTACTTTAAAGCAAAATTTTTCAATGTATTTTTCCCTTTGAAAACCAGTCAAAAATCATCTAAATTTTTCTGAAAAATTTTGTTTTCCCAATTCTAAAAAAAGAGACCAGGAAAACTAAATACAAAAACAAAAAATTTCCCCATACTAAAATATATTGCAAAGCCCGGTTTTTAAAATCCATAAACCCCGGTAAAAAAGTTTTTTTTTTTTTCAAAAACGCACTGTATGCTATGGGTTTTTTTTTATACTGTGCAAAACTGCCACAGAGACCCTTTTCCTTTCATAGGGTAGGCCCTTTACCGCTTTTTTTCCCCACTAGATTGGAGGGGGGCTAAAAATTTAGGCGTACTAGAACGTAAAACCCCCGGGACGTAAGCCAACTAGAAATGGCCAAAAAACCCTAAAAAGGGAAAAATATCGATATTAAGTATGAAAATTGGGGAACCAGGTTTTCCTACACCTGACTTCCTCCAAATAAGTACTACCCCAACCTCTTGCCCTACTTTAAAAGTTTGGCAAATACTTTAAGATAAGTAATAAATGAAACTGTGTATATATTTTACTTTTTTTTTTTTTTTTAACCCCTAGTTCTATTACTAATTTTCATATAATTTGGTGAAAACCCTTTGTTGCCCGGAAATTTTATAGGGCATTTATAAAGGGAAAAAAATTTGGGCGTTCTGGTTTTCCCGGCAAGGGTCTGCTTTCCCCGCATAGCCTAGAACCAAACCCGCCGAAATAAGGGGGGCTCTACTGTAAAATTTTTTTTAGACCTTCTTATCTTTCGGTTTAAGTGCTTACGAGTAATTTTTAGACTTTTTCCCCTGGTTTTTTTAACCCATTTATACTTTTTTTTCATATTTGTGTTTTGTTTTAAATGGTTTTGGGGATTTTTTGGGTGTTAGCCAGGGATTATTCAGTCCCCGCGGACCTGTTTTAGTTTTTTTGGGGCAAGGGTTTGTTTAAGGGGTTTTTGGGCTTTTTATAGAAAATTTTATACATTTCCCTTCATATCTGTAATGTTTCGAGCTCATTTTGCTCAATCATGTTATTCCAAAACTGCTCTAAAGGGTTTTTTAACTGCTCCCTCGTTATGTAATCTGAAGGTTATTTAGTAATGTCCCTTTTGGGAGTTTGGGCCCCGATTAGTTATGAAAAGATTGGGGAGTGGTCTGTATGCTGTCCCGTGATTAAAGGGCCCGATTTTAAAGGGGGTTTTGGTGTTTGCCAATGTGGTCAAATTAAAAGGGGATTTCTTGTCTCAGTGAACTTTTGGGAGGTTTTTGAAAATTGGGTGGGACAACAGGGAGTTTCTCATTTTGTTTGTGAATTCAGTTCCTTTTGGGTTTCCCGTCATGTATATGTTTTTTGTTGAAATCCCTTTTTGTATAGGTGGTTTTTTTTTTCATGTGTGCATCAGTAATCATTTTTTCCTAGTTTTTTCAAAAAAAAGTGGTAAATGTTTTGGGTTTGTGGTACTCGTATAAAATTTTATAACTGTTTAGGGGGGGTTTTTTCAAAGGGCCTTCTGTTTAAATTTTGCTGTTGAATATTCTCCATGCCCGTCCCCATGCAAAATTTATTGAAAAACAATTTTAGTTTATTTGAGTATAAACAGCGTTCCTCCCCCCTTTTCTGGTCTGGGGGTTTTACATTGTGTATTGGGTATGTAGCCAAAGGAAAAGGAATAACCTCTGTAAATCAGGGTTTAAAAACCAGGTTTTTTTCCCCGTGAGTGTGATGATTGAATATTGGAAAGAAAGGAAAATTTAGTAATGCGTATAGTAATTACCCGTTGCTGTTTGAAATTTTTGTAATTTTATTTAGCAAAAGTTTTTCAACAGGATCCCATGCCGTAATTTAATGGGATGAGAGTAAATTTTTACAAACTAGACCCTTTCTTAGTTTAAAAAAATATAAGTTTTTTTTATTAAATCTAAATTTGACTTTTGAATAAGACCCATAAATTTTTCCCAAAACTTGTTAAAAAATTTTTAAAAAAAAAAGGGATTATTACAGAATAGATAATTCAGTTATACTCTTAATATCTAACAGCACCTTAATTTTTTAACAAATGTGAGTTTTAAAGAACTATTTAATAAAAATAATAAAAGGGGAAAATTTTTAAAATTTAAAAAAAAAATCAGTACACCTGAGGTAGTCAAAAGCCCCTGGAGTAAATTTTTAAAACATGTGACTAAAATGGGCAAGAGGGAAAAAAAAAAATTAAATCTCCTAAAGTAGCCCTTTTAAATTTTTGGTTAGAACTTTGGAAGGGGATTGACAATTACTTTAATAAAGGGGGGGTCAAAATGTAAAGGTATATAGAGAATTTAAATTTTAGGAAAATGCAAAAAAGGGACTAAAATTTAAATAGTGGTTTAAAAAAACCTTTAAAAAAAGTTTTTACACTTATATGAAATTAATCTGAGAGTAAGATTTTTCCTTTTTAAACATAAAAATTTGAGCAATTTAAAAACCTTAAAAGAAAAAATTATTTTTAGAAGGGAACTAGCTAGTTAAAAATGGTACAAGGGAATTTCACAGTAATGTAAGGGAGGAAAAATACACCCATTTGTTTTTTTTTTGTGTTTTGGAAACAAAGGGAAATTAGGTTTAAAATTAAAAAAGAATTAAAAACTTTTCCCCTTTAAGTAGGAATAAAGGGGAATTCCCGATATTATTAAAGATAAAATAACTTTTTAACAATTAAACTGTCCCAAACGTAGATTTTAAAAATTTTTTTTTTTAACATTTGAAAAGTAATTAAAAAAAATAAAATTTTTTTTTTTACATTTGAAAATTTTAAAAAAACCTTTTGATCTTTCTTTTTTTTTTTTAATAATTGAAAAATATACAAAAAAAAAAAAAACCCTAAAATTTAACCCTTTTTGGGGCAAATACGCATATGAACCGTAGATTCTGCTTGGACAGTTTAAAGGGTTTAAAAAAGAATGAATTGTGAAAAGGGGAAAACTGGGAAAAACCCCAAAATTTTGGGCACAAAAAGGGAAAAGGGGGTGGGACACATGGCATAATGAGGTAGTAAATACTATCCAGGGGGTGATAGTACAGGGATTAGTTCAATAAGGCAAAAAATAACATACACTAACAAGTACAAAAGAAAAGGCACTAATATTCCCTTCCAAAAACCCCTGTAATGTTTGCATCATGAAGTAAATTTGCCAAATTCAATTTTTTAATTTTTAATATAGGCACATGGGCCAAAATTTGTTTTTTCCTTTTTAAATTTTGTTTCCCCTCACGTACAAAACAATTGGGGAATTTTTTATTCTTATTCCCCACGTTTCAAATTTTTCCCCCTCCCCTCTGTACAGGAGGTTTTTGTCCCTTTTTCCCTTGTGAGACTCAAATTTTTTTTATATAACTTTTTTTTGCTTTTTAAAAGAGAAAAATTTAGATAAAATTTTTTCCCCGTCTTTTGTGTGAAATCCCCGAGCCTAACACTTTTTCCAAAAGGTTTTCCCCAGTAAAACCGGGTTCTTTTATTTTCCCCACAAATGGCACAAATTAAACCTTTTTGGGGATTGTGTATGAAAATTTGGGGAAACTGTAGGCTTTTTAGTGGGTATGGGTTTTTAATTTTCTGAAAAATGGCTGTTTTTAAACCCCTTTTCTGCATTTGGCTAGCTTTAAACTTGCTCCCACCTTTATCAAACTTGGGAAAACAAAATAGGTTTGGGCCGTTGGGTAAACCATGTTTTTTTTTCCCAGTCCTTGACAAAACACTTCAATCTTCTGTTTAGGGAAACCCATTTTTATCCCGGGGTTTTACTGGCTAGGACTGAATTTGGGGGGTCCTTTTGCCCAAAAAACAGTTTTGCCTTGAATTTTTAGCGTTTTTTCAAAGGGGTTTTTTGATCTTATTACCCAGGTGAATAAAATTAAAATTCCCGGGTTTGTTTTTTAGTTGGGGGGAGAGACTAATTTTTAAATGAAAAATCAAGTTTATCCCGGGCCCTTTAGGGGGGTGATGTAAAAATTTTTTTAAAGTGTCAGGATCATTAGTCCAAAACCCCGGGAAACCCTTTCCCAAATGGGTTTTAAAACCCCATGAAGGCCCGAAGGGGAGAGGGAGTCAGTCATGGTTTTGGGGGGTTTTGTAGCCGGGGTTGCCCTTTTTGGTGGGGGGAGGGGGGGTCAGCCATTTTTTATTGTTTGGTGATTTTCCTTTGCCCCTGGGGGGTGGGGGGGGGGGATGGGCAACCCGGGGCCTGCTGGGTTCGTTCTTAAAAGGAATGTTTTATTTTTTAGGTGCGCCTTTCTTTTTTTAGTGCTGTTTCCCCTTTACAAGTTTGGGCTCATAGTAGTACAGGGAGGGGTTGGGTGTGGTTAGTTTTAAGAAACTAAATTAGTTAAGAACCCTTTTAGTAAGGGGAGTCCCTTTTGGCAGCGGGGGTGGCCCTTTAAATTTTGGGGGGGTAGACCTTTTACTCCCAATTCAGTAATTTTTCCCGTTTGAAAAACCCCCGGTTTTTTTCTCCCTTTGGGGCCCGGGGTTCTATGTACGTTAGTTTCAAAGGGTTTTGAATTTTAATTCCCTTTTTTAAGTAAGAGTAGTACATACACAAAAATATATTGTGGATGTACTACCCCCATTACTGTGCAAAGTTCCTTCTTTTTTTTGTGTAGGGAAAATGTAAAATTTCAATTTGGGAAAAAAATAATTTTTTTATACTTTTGGGTGTCTCGAATGGAAAAAATTTTGATTTCCAATTTAATTTTTAAAGGGGGGAAAAAATTCAAACCCATGATCATTTCACTTACGATGGGGTCTCAGGAATGGATTAAAATCGTAATCGGGGGGCCCCTGTAAATAAAAACTTGTTATAAAAGCATTTTGGGGGGAATTAGGCCCCTTTTTCCCCGGAGTGACCCACAAACCCGAAAACTAACACCCGGAAAAAAACCCATTTTAAAAAGATTGGGAACAAGACCCAAAAACCCTTTTACAAAAAATATGTCCAAAGTTTTTTTCCCCTTAGCGGGAATTGAACCCAGACCCACACTGTGGGGGAAATGAAGCCTTTTTGCTACCAAGGGCCCCGGGGGCCGTTGAGGAAAAAATTTTTCTTATAATTGTTTTTTATGGTTTGCAAATGGTACCACAGTATTAATAGGAAACTAATAATTCAACGAACTGAATTTTCCCGTTACAATTTTAAAAAAGTAACTATTTGACATGTAAATTAAATTTTTTACTATATTATAAAAAAGCACCTGTTTTCCCGTAAGTTTTATCCACCTTTAATATTTTAACCCCTTTTACTTCCAGGGCCCTATATATAAAAGTCTTAAAAGGTACCCCGTGTTTGGGCGTATATAAAATCAAAAAATTTCCCCAGCAGGCATGCGTGAGCATGTTTTATAATGAATGGAGACAAATTGGGTTTTTTAAAACTTGACGTGCGTTGGAGTGTGAGCAAAGTAACATTTATGAAGGGGTTCAGGGAAACCGGCAGGCCGGACTTGAGTCCTGGAGATGGGAAGTACAGTGCCTGCACTCTGAAGGAGGGGTGTTAATGTTGCAGTTTAAAAACTGTAGTGTAAAGCACCCTTCTGGCAAGACAGTGATGGAGTGAATGATGGTGAAAGTTTTTCTTTTTCGGGCCACCCTGCCTTGGTGGGAATCGGCCAGTGTGATAAAAAAAAAAAAAATCTAGCGGTTTCAAATCAAGCAGGAGAAAGCTGGTAGGCCCACATGTGAGAGAATGGGTCAGTGTGGTCAGTGTGCACCATATAAAAAAAAATCCTGGAGCACGCAGTGCATAATGAGGAAAAAAAACTCCGACCGTTTTTTTTAATTAAAATGCCGACTTTGTGGTCTATTTTCGTATAGTATTTATGGTTGTGTTCTCGTTTTCTTGGTTTCATTTGATAGAATGGAAAACATATTATATAAATAGAGGTGATTTTGATTGATTTTACCATAAAAAGAACCTAGAAATGGAGCTCAAAGTGGGGGAAAATTTTTGATTTTTGCCAATGTTCAAAAGTAAACAAATGATGCCATGTCATATAAATGTCCAACTAGCCATTCTAATATGCAGTCATGAATGGGTTGATGTTATTTTTTACAATTATTACAGTATTGCAGTAGTCTGCATAATAGTAAATTCTTCTATTTTTGTTTGAATAAAAAATCAAAATAGAAAGCAAGAGTAATATCAGAGGGGGTTGGGGACATGACTGATAAACAAAGAAAATGTTATTTTAGATCCAGGAATGTCTGCATTGTTCATTCTGGACCTTTTTTTGAAATTGTCATATTTTTTAGTTTTCTGAAATTGGCCAAATTGAAAATTTCTTACCAAAATTTATTTTTTAGTTGAATGGGGGAAAGGGAAAGTTTCTTTATTTAACGATAAAAAAAAATAAGTTCTAAAAGAAATAGCTAGATTTGGGCGACTGGAAACAACGAATTACCCCAAAAATAGGGCTAAAAAGTGGGCGAAATCCTGATTTGAAAACAACCCCAGGTCGCTAACCGCCAGAGCATAATTCCTCAAGTTTTCCACAAATTTCGTTTTTTTTTTTTTGGTGTCATTACAATCGGGAAAAGATTCTTTATCTTTTCATAAGAAAAAAAAATTTTTTTTTTTTTTTTTTTTAAATTTTGCAAACAAGAGAACCTAGGATTGGGGGTTTACAGCAAAGGGTTAATGTAAATAATTGGGTTTCCCTTAGAGTAAGATTTTGTTATTTTTTAAATCCGGAGAGTTAGCCACCCAAAAAAACCCAGGAAGTGGCTCACAGGGACTGTCGTTACCCTTGTGGTCATCATCTTTCCCCCCAGGATGCCACTCACACCCCCTCAAATAAACACAGGTACCTACGTGCTGTGAACGGGACAACTGGTGTAAGGAAACAGCCTCAAAGTTTCCATCCGCCAGGCCATGCGAATTTTCCTTATTAAACAATATTTCTTTTTTATTTAACTGATTTTCTATTTTGAAATTAGTTGTTTTTAAGGTTTTTTAAAAATAAGAAAAATTTCAAGGGCAAATTAAGTCACGGTTTTTTTTGTGTTACTTGGTGGTAAAGTACGTTCTATATATGTAATTTTTTTGTTACTCTGGTGGTTAATGTAATGTTACTATGTATGATAATTTTTTGTTTATCTGGTGTTTTAAAGTACTGTTATATGTATATAATGTGTGTTATTCTTGGTTAAAATTACATTTTCTATGTATGATAATTTTTGTGTTACTCTGGGGTTTGTACTGTTACTATGTATGTAATTTTTTGTTACTCTGGTGCTTAATGTACATGTTCCCTTTTTGAAATTTTTGTTTTTACCTGGGGTTAATGACATGTTTTGTTGATAATTTTTGGTTACCTGGGGATAATGTACTGTTACTATGTATGATAATTTTTGTTACTCTGGTCATAATGTACATGTTTCTATGTATGATAATTTTTTTGTGTTATTTTGGTGGTTTAATTACATGTTTTATGTTTTTAATTTTTTGGGTTTCCGGGGTAATGTACATGTTCTATGTATGATAATTTTGTGTTACTCTGGTGCTTAATGAAATTTTCTATTATATAATTTTGTGTTACTTGGGGTTAATGACATGTTACTAGTATGATAATTTTTTTTGTTACTCTGGGTTAATTACATGTTACTATGTATTAAATTTTTGTGTTCCGGTGGTTAATGTACATG
>NC_069458.1:981118-1019922 GCF_026875155.1 Cherax quadricarinatus | reverse complement strand
TTTAATAAGACAACTTAAACCAAGACAGCAAATGCCTAAGCATGTAAAAAGGGAAAAATAGTTTTATTGGGATTATATCAAGAATGTAAGCACAAAGCCCAGAGGTTATATGCAGCTTTATACATCATTAGTAAGGCCTCACCTAGATTATGCAGGTCAGTTCTGGTCCCCCATATTACAGAATGGACATAAATTCATTAGAAAACATTCCTGCATAGAATGACTAAATTAATACATACATTAGAAATCTTCCTTATGAAAAAAGATTGAAGACCCTTTAAATTATATTCACTTGTTAGACGAAGAATGAGGGGAGATATGATCGAAGTGTATAAGTGGAAGATGGGTATAAAAAAGGGGAAAATAAATAAGGTCTTGAGGATCCTCCAAGAGAGAACTGGCAGTAATGGATTTAAATTAGATAAGTTTAGATTTAGAAAGGACACAGGAAAGTATTGGTTTGGAAATTGGGTAGTTTGATGATGGAACAGCCCTACCTAGTTGGGTTACTGAGGCTAGGACATTGGGTAGTTTCAAATTTAGGTTGGATAAATATATGAGTGAGAGGGGTTGGATGAGTGGGACTTGCAAATGAGTGAATAGAGTTACAAGCTTATTTCTTGGGTAGCATTAAAGGATTGGTTGGGAAAACATGTTTCTTAGAAGGATGAATTGTAAAGGACCTGCCGAGCATGGGCCAATGGGCCCTCTGCAGTGATCCTCCTTTCTATGTTCTATGGTTCCTCCTTTTCTTATGTTTTTAAATTTCTCTGATATGCAAGTCCCACTCAAATCCAACCCCTCTCACCTCAAGTATTTAACCAACCTACCCTTTCCCTTATGGAGGGGGATTCCCCTTCCAAACAATAACCTCTCTTCCCTCTCTCCTCCTCCCTTCTTCCATTCAACAACAACAGCCTTCAATAAAGGTAACTGTCATTGTTGAATGTTCATTCTTTTGTGCATTTAAATCTATCTTTAAGGTAAAAAAAAATTGTTGTTGATACTTCTGGGGGTTTAGGAACGATTAATTGTATTTACATTATTTCTTATGGGGAAAAGTGATTCGAAAATCGTAGAATTCGATAATAGTAGCACCCCCCAGAATGGGTTAATTACGAAAAACGAGGGACCACTGTATTTTTATTTTGTGATTTTATTCCAATAATCAGTAATGTTGAGCTAAGTTTTGGTCGGTATGGTCATACCAACATACTGGAGTGAGAGATGTGGGAGAAAATATAAGAAAACCCAGTGAGGAGCAGGAGTGCAGTGGTGAAAATAAGGGAAAACTGTATCAACATCCGGGTCCCAGACTATTCAACATCTTACCAGAAGATATCAGAAACACTGCTAGAACAAGTGTAGAAGCCTCCAAGAGGAAACTGGACAGCATCTTTACCAATGCCAGATCAACCAGGCTGTGAAAGATATGTGGGGCAGCGAGCCTTGAGCAGCAATACCCTGGTTGACCAGGCAAACACCAGATTACTTCGCACATGGCTTGGGCTCCAAGAGTATGAAATTCTCGAAACTCTTCAAACGTATATTAAAGGGAAAGATATAGGCATTGTTACTTTAGGTTTAAGTTAAAACAGGCTAAATTAGGTTAGGTTAGACTAGGCTAAGTTAGGGAACACTTTGATATTACTAACTAACCTGAAAATAAAGTTCTCACTTCCCTTACTGATCCAAAATTACAATTTGCACAAGAAATCATTACTTGTTCCATGATGTATCAATATACATCATGAACAAGTAATGTAATGAATTAAAAAGTGTAAAATATTAACAAAAATTACATTTAGAAGTTGTTAGTAAAATAACTATTTTTGTGCAAATGGTAAAAAGAGTAAACAAATAATAATATAATATTTTATTATTATTAAACACTGGCCGATTCCCACCAAGGCAGGGTGGCCCAAAAAAGAAAAACATTCACCATCATTCACTCCATCACTGTCTTGCCAGAAGGGTACTTACACTACAGTTTTTAAACTGCAACATTAACAACCCTCCTTCAGATTGCAGGCACTGTATTTCTCATCTCCAGGACTCAAGTCCGGCCTGCCAGTTTTCCCTGAATCCCTTCAATATCTCAGTAATAGTAACCAGTTACCAGAACCAGTGTACATCTACTTGACTATCCAAGAAGTTCAATCCGACCTTTGAACACTTACCTGGCAAGTCCAAATGTAGTTCGCAGATGCCTTATCGCGAACATGTTAGTATAGTAACTGCAGACCCTCCATTAAGAGTGCTGAGATGTACAGAATGCTCAACGAACAGATTCCCATGTGGTCTGGATGTGATTCGATCCTGCTCCAGAAAGATCTTTTTCTGACTGTGAAGCCCACCAGCACCATCAGTGACATTGTCATGAACCAATAATTACTGGTATTCGAACAGCCCGAGTTTGGGTACTCCTAGCAGAAGAGTATACATTAGTAATTCCACCGTCATTAGTGATGTAGCCTTACACTATTCACGATGTACCAGGTGTTTGCACACCGCTGTATGATCGTTCAGTAAAACAAGCAGATTGATATACTTTTGGCCCTTGTATGGCAACTGGATATTCTGAGTATGTTAAGAAATGTAATGTCTGTCCCTGCATGCAACATAAAGGTAATGCTTAATGCCCTAATCCAATCCAAGTGTATCCAACTACTACGAACCGTGGGAAAGAGTTGCGCCTAGATTTGTTAACTAATTTCCAAAGATCCCTCCAAGCAATAAACATCTGTGTGTTTTGGTAGACATTTTCACCAGATATTGTGAGTTAGTTTCCTATTGCAGATAAGACTGCTGCCGAGACAGTAGCTAAAGCATTTAAAGAATGCATTATCTGCAGGCATACCACCCCAAGTAGTCCGCTAGTAAAAGATACTGGAGGTGATTTCTGTAATGTGATCTTGAAAATTTGTGTACCTTAGTACAAGATCTTCTAAATCCACCAGTGTTCCCATCATCCTGCCAGCAATGGGTAGCGGAACGAATCCAAAATACAGTACTTGATGTCTTGAGAGCCACATCAATCCCAACAGTGAAACTTGGGATGAAGTTTATACCTGATGTTCAGTGTGCTATAAATACTGCTACAATGTATTCTATAGGTGACACTCCACATTATGCATTGTATGTGTAGATAAACGTTTGCCTTATGAGAGTTGTTATACTCTAATACGAACCAAAATTACAACCCTGAAGAATTCATAGCAACTCGTACCAAGCTTAGCTCAAATGTTTTTAGAAGAATCCGTGAAACCTTCATAAATCAACAGCAGAATTTACAAGAGTCGCAAACATCGAGCAAAGCCATCCAAAATCAAAGTAGGTTCGAGAGTTATGCTGATTAACAAAAACCCAAAACGTCTGCAATGCCAAAGCTTGATCAAATTTTTGTTGGTCCTTATCGAGTAGTTGAACATATCACTGGTAAAAAAGTATAATAGAGAATTAGTACTGGTCAGTAAAAAGAATTGCTTTTAAAGATCATATGAATTTAGAATTGATGATAATGATTTTCCAACCCAGACCTAATGTGACAGACTCTGACAATCTTCCTGATCCTGTACTCTCTTCCTCTGATACTCAGTCAGACGATCAACCTGAATGTCATTATTCCCTACGTACACAACAGGTATTGAGAAATCCTCAAGTATCATTTTTTTTTTTTTTTTTTATTATCACACTGGCCGATTCCCACCAAGGCAGGGTGGCCCGAAAAAGAAAAACTTTCACCATCATTCACTCCATCACTGTCTTGCCAGAAGGGTGCTTTACACTACAGTTTTTAAACTGCAACATTAACACCCCTCCTTCAGAGTGCAGGCACTGTACTTCCCATCTCCAGGACTCAAGTCCGGCCTGCCGGTTTCCCTGAACCCCTTCATAAATGTTACTTTGCTCACACTCCAACAGCACGTCAAAGTATTAAAAACCATTTGTCTCCTTTCACTCCTATCAAACACGTCATCATCATGCCTCTGGAACCCAAAGGGCCCCTCGCACACAAAACCTCCTTTACCCCCTCCCTCCAACCTTTCCTAGGCCGACCCCTACCCCGCCTTCCTTCCACTACAGACTGATACACTCTTGAAGTCATTCTGTTTCGCTCCATTCTCTCTACATGTCCGAACCACCTCAACAACCCTTCCTCAGCCCTCTGGACAACAGTTTTGGTAATCCCGCACCTCCTCCTAACTTCCAAACTACGAATTCTCTGCATTGATACAACCAAGTATCATTTGTAACTTCCAATTCAGATTTGCCTCAAATACAGCATGAGTTAGCCAATGATACAGAGTTTGATCCTCCCAGAGATGACACCCATTCTGCATATGTCAATCTTACCCTAGCAGAGTTGGGGTTAAATGTAAATAACCTGTAAAGATGAATAATTACAGTATCAACTTATCAGTATTCAAGAATTTTTTTTTGTGTGTTCACGTTCTCTCCGAATTCTGAGAGTTAACAGTCTAGATTTGAGTGCACCGAATCTGCCTTTCTGTTAAACACTCTTTCTTTGTATATATTCCTTCCTCAGAATCCGTAGATCACATGAATACAGATCGATCGATCAAAAATTTTTTTTTTATCACTTCTCTTGTGTAATTTCATTCGATGAGCTTCATTCGATGAGTTGTGCTATATTATACCTTGTAAATTTCATTACAGTTTCAGTTACGTAAGCTTCCATTCCAATGTTTCTACTTATGTATGTTATAAAGTTCAATTGTTGTGTACTTTTTACATTGTATAGAATCAGCCCAAGCCGTACACCTGCCATCTCTAGTTTGTATTAGTTGTATTCGGGACGACAAACGTTCGCGTCGCCGACTCTTCAGTAGTAGTACCATTTACCAGTAACCAGTGTACCAGTAGTTACTCCTACCACCGTCCTTCTCTTGCCTGAGTCACTGTCTGTATTCATATATTGGTGCTGACAACAGCAGTATTCAAAGACCCCCTCACATATGGGTACTGTGGGCAGCCAGTTAGTCTTACGAGAGCAGAGAGGCAGGCTGGCTGTTTGGCGCTACTCACATTATCCGTAATATACGTACTTCCAGCCTACGTGAGTATTTCTTTACCCTATCCACGTGTTCGAACCCCACATGATACATAAATGTTGCCTTGCTCACACTCCAACAGCACATCAAGTATTAAAGACCATTTGTCTCCATTCACTCCTATCAAACATACTCACGCATGCCCGCTGGAAGTCCAAGCCCCTCACAAACAAAACCTCCTTTACCCCCTTCCTCCAACCTTTCCTAGTCCGAGCCTTCCCCCCCATCTTCCTCCAGCTACAGACTAGAAAGCACTCTTGAAGTCATTCTGTTTTCTTCCATTCTCTCTACATGTCTGAACCACCTCAACAAAAAAGTAAAAAAAAAGCAACAAAAAAAAAAAAAAAAATAAGTAAAACAACAAAAAAGAAATCAACAAATAAAAAAAAAACCCATCCTCAGCCCTCTGACAACATTTGCAATCCCGCACCTCCTCCTAACTTCAAACTATGAATTCTCGTGCATTATATCATACCACACATTTGCCGCTCAGACATGGACATCTCCACTTCCGGCCTCCATCCTTCTATCGCTGCAACATTCATCGCCAAAGCTTCACACCCATATAAAGCATTGGTAAAACTATACTCACATACAATCCCCTCTTTGCTTTCCAAGGACAAAGTTCTTTGGGCTCCACAGACTCCTAATGTGCAACCACTTCACACCTTTCCCCTCATCAATTCTATGATTCACCTCATCCTTTCATAGACCATTCCACTGACACGTCCACTCCTAAATATCTGAATACATTCACTTCTTCCATACTCTCTCTCTCCAATCTGGATATCCAATCTTTCATCACCTAATCTTTTTGTTATCCTGATAACCTTACTCTTTCCTGTATTCACGTTTTAATTTCTTCTTTTACATACCCTACAAATTCAGCCACCATCCCTCTGCCAACTTCTCATTCAAAATCACCCAGAGCACACCGTGTCAATCAGCAAAGAGCAACCTGTGATAACTCCATTTATGTGTGATTCTTTATCTTTAACTCCACAGAACCTCTTGCCAATATCCCTTGCATTTACTTCTCTTACAACCCATCTAAAAATATATAGAAACAACCATGGTGACATCACACAATCCTGTTTAAGGCCCTACTTTTACTGGGAAATTAATCTTCCTCTTTTCCTACATACTCAAACTTGAAGCCCTCACTTCCTCGTAAACACTCTCACTGCTTCAGAAACCTACCTACCTCCCCACACCATATCATCTGCAACATCTACCACATTGCGCGCGCTAATAAACTCATGTTCCACACGCCTTTACCAAATCCATAAATGCCGACTAAAACCTCTTTAGCCTTGTCTAAATACTGTGCACTTATATGTTTCACTTATATAATAATAAAATATCTTATTTAACTACAAGAACATGTAGAAATATTACTGGCCTGCTGACATCGATGACATACACTACAGTGGAGACCCCCCGACATATAACAATGTCCACCAACGTACGTAAAACCGACTACATTCTCTTTCAGCGAAAAAATTTGACCCCGACGTACACTGAAAAACTCAACCTACAGCATTCATGCCGATACTACTCATCCACATGTGTGTCAGGCCTGAGCACACCTCCAGTTGGCCTGCCTTTCATTAGTGTTCCAGTGTTTACAAGCAGAGAAGTCGCACCCACACTACATTCAGAAAACATTTAATATATTCAGAGTGTTTTTCAGAGCTTATTAACTGCTAAATAGAGCTACATGGCCCAAGAGAAAGCTTCTATGTGCAAACCTGGTGTAAAAGGGTGAGAAATACTATTGAAATACTATCGTACCATGGTCGCTGCTGCACTGCTGTGGCCATAGTCATCTGCATCTGCTGCAGTACCATGTCAGCTGCTGCTGACTGCTGCGAACCATGGTCAGCTGCTGCTGCTGCTGTACCATAGTCCAGCTATGGCTGCTGCTGCTGTACCATGGTCAGCTGCTGCTGCTGCTGCTGTAACCGTGGTCAGTCTGCGCTACTGCTGCTGTACCTTGGTGTCAGCTGCTGCTACTGCTTCTGTACATGGTCATCTGCAGCTACTGCTGGTACCATGGACATCTGCTGCTGCTGCTGCTGCTGCTGCTGTACCATGGGTCATCTGCTGCTATTTACTGCTGCTGTACCATGGTCAGCCTGGCTGTTACTGCTGCTGTATCATGGTCAGCTGCATGCAGCTGAAGTACCCAAGTGTCCGCTGCTGCTGGCATCTGCTGTACCATGGCCATGTTGCTGCAGGCTGCAGTACCATGGTCAGCTTCTACGCTGCTTTCCATGGTCAGCTGCTGCTGCTGCTGCTTTCGCCATGTTCATCTTCTGCTGCTGCTGTACCATGTCGGGGCTGCTGCTGCTGCTGTGCCATGGTCAACTGCTTGCTGCTCCTGCGGTACCATGGTCAGCTCTTCAGCCTGCTGTACCATAGTCAAACTGCTGCTGCTGCTGTACCATGGTTTATCTCCGCTGCTGCGCCATGGTCAGCTGTGCAACTCGAAGATGTGAGAGATACTGTTGTTGGTGTGGCTTATCGAGAACACCGAGAACAAATTAACCCCAGAGTATAGCCACCCAATGTAACCCAAGAAAGTCAGTGTGTCATCGAGGACGTCTAACTTATTCCATTGGGGTCCTTAATCCCTTCCTCATCCAGGATGTGGCCCACATCTGTCAACTAACACCCAGGTGAACAGGAAAAAATGCATGGAACTAGTGCTCATATTGTGAATTTAAGGCAGCAAAGGTTGGTTTGAAGATTTTAAAGAATCGTAGTGTCTTACACAGTGTGATAAGGTCTGTTCTGTAAGAAAATGCCAAACAGGACCTACATTACTCAGGAGAGCAGGCATTCCCAGGACACAGTGTCTCACACTACATCTTCAGATAAAGGCTAGTGTCATTTATTTATTTTAATTTATGTCTTTGTCAAACAGTACAATGAGATTTTGTATTTACAATAGTGGGTTGCAATGCAAGGAGAGCCCTCTATTTATGCCTGGCATTATGGGCCAACTTAACATTATTGCATTACAGACTACATAGGATTAATAATAGTTGAACAGTAGGATAGGTAATTATTTCATAGTTTTAACAGTAGATTATTAATTATAAGTGATCAAAAAATTTGTATAAGACAAAAGATATATTCATATATTAAAAAATGCTTCTTTTTGTGAAAACAATGATTCAAATATATTCCTGTCACAATTGATAACAGGTTCAAAGTGATGTTGAAGTTATGATGTGGGAGTACATAAGTATGTGTTGTAACTGAGTATTTAGCGTTTAGTCTAGGTGATTAAGGTGGCCTTTGAGAACTTAATGATTTTCAGACTGGGTTACTTTAATATCTTCTGGAAATGAATTCCATATTTTGGGGCCCTTATGTGCATGAAGTTTTTACACAAGTGTGATATGGACACAAGGTATATCAAAAAGAGATCTGTGTCTTGTGTTGTGGACATGTGTCTTGTTTAAGTTGGTAAGGAGAAGTTTGAGTGGAGGGTTTATATTTGCGTGTATTGTTCTGTGTATGTAGTAGGCACATGATTAAGTATGGATGTTCTTAATGGTGAGCAGATTCAGACATCTGAAAACTGGTGGAGTATGCTGGTTGGAGTGGGAATTTGTTATCATTCTTACTGCTGCCTTTTGCTGGGTTATTAGGGGTTTTAGGTGATTGGATGTTGTTGATCCCCATGCATAAATTCCATATGTAAGATAAGGGTATATGAGTGAATGGTACAGTGCCAGGAGAGCTGATTGTGGAACGTAGTACAGTGGACCCCCGCATAACGATTACCTCAGAATGCGACCAATTATGTAAGCGTATTTATGTAAGTGCGTTTGTATGTGTATGTTTGGGAGTCTGAAATGGACTAATCTACTTCACAATATTTCTTATGGGAACAAATTCGGTCAGTACTGGCACCTGAACATACTTCTGGAGTGAAAAAATATCGTTAACCGGGGGTCCACTGTACCTTATGTAGTTCTAAAGAATTACATCACCACTTTAACAGTGGATAACTTGAATCTTCGTGCTGAAAATAAGTCTCTTCGTGCTAAAAGAAAGTCTCCTTGTGCAACAATAACAAACCATGAATCTAAGTTACTTCACCTTGAGAACAAGATCAACAGCCTTGAACAACAACTAACATCCACTGTCATGACTGATTTTGGCAAGACCTTCCAATCAGTTATAACCAGCCACACAGATCAAATAACTTCCCTAAACACGAAGATTGATAATGCCGTCAAGGACTGAAAAATAAACATGGATACCCAATTGAACAATTATTTTGCTAACCAAGATGATAAAGCAGAGCAAGACAAGTTATCTGATGCAGTAGTAATTAACAGTCCACTCTTTCCCAGCAAATTAAACCATTCCAACTGCAAAGATACAACTCTCCAGGTCATACGTGACCACCTACATGTTAGTGTGTCAGTGTCGGAAATAAAAGAATCAAGGTTACTAGGGAACCAAAGTAGAAAAAGTGTTACGCTCAGATTTCACACACAATACAGGAAAAAAGACCTAATAATTTCATTTATTAAAGCAAAAAAAGATATGTACATAAATGAGTCTCACAAGAAAATGACAGAACCTCCTGTACAGAGTGATAAAACTGAAACGTGAGAATAATGATAAAATTCACCAGTGCTTTGTACGTGATGGACAAATTCTAGTAAGAAAAACAAATGTAGACCATGTGTACTACATTACAAATGAAAATGAACTAGCAAACTTCCTTCATGATGCAAACATTACAGAGTCTGACTGATATTAGTGACCAAATCCTTACTACATTAGTGTATGTTACTATGTCATTATTGAACTAATCCCTGTACTATCACCTCCTAGATAGTATTTACTACCTCACTATCCCTGGTGTCCCACACAGTTCCTTGTGTGACCCAATTTGTGTTATTCCCAATTCACAATTTATTTTTTGTTAATAGGATACTTACTCTTTAATAATATCTGTATAAACTTTTTCTTTCCTACTTAAGCACTGTTAAAATTCTCTAATAATCATACCTAATTTTCCCTTTTCTCCCAAACTACAAACAACACACTAGTGTATGTTCTTACTACACTACTGTGCAGTACCTTGAACCATCCCTCACTAGCTACCATCACACTAGTGTATGTTCTTACTACACTACTGTGCAGTACCTTGAACCATCCCTCACTAGCTACCATCACACTAGTGTATGTTCTTACTACACTACTGTGGGAGTACCTTGAACCAACCCTCACTAGCTTTTCCATCACACTAGTGTATGTTCTTATACACTACTTGTGCAGTACCTTGAACACCCCTCACTAGCTACCATCACACTAGTGTAGTTCTTACTACACTACTGTGGGAGTACCTTGAACCATCCCTCCTAGCTAGCATCACACTAGTGTATGTTCTTACTACACTACTGTGCAGTACCTTGAACCATCCCTCACTAGCTACCATCACACTAGTGTATGTTCTTACTACACTACTGTGCAGTACCTTGAACCATCCCTCACTAGCCCACCACACACTAGTGTATGTTCTTACTACACTACTGTGCAGTACCTTGAACCATCCCTCACTAGCTACCATCACACTAGTGTATGTTCTTTACTACACACGTGCAAGTACCTTGAACCCTCCCTCACTAGCTACCATCACACTAGTGTATGTTCTTACTACATACTGTGCAGTACCTTGAACCATCCCTCACTACTAGCATCACACTAGTGTAGTTCTTACACACTACTGTGGGAGTACCTTGAACCATCCCTCACTAGCTAGCACACACTATGTATGTTCTTACTACACTACTGTGCAGTACCTTGAACCATCCCTCACTAGCTACATCACACTAGTGTATGTTCTTACTACACTACTGTGCAGTACCTTGAACCACCCTCACTAGCTAGCATCACACTAGTGTATGTTCTTACAAAACTACTGTGCAGTACCTTGAACCATCCCTCACTAGCTAGCATCACACTAGTGTAAAGTTCTTACACACTACTGTGCAGTTTCCTTGAACCATCCCTCACTAGCTAGCATCACACTAGTGTATGTTCTTACTACACTAACTGTGCATTTCCTTTAACCATCCCCCACTAGCACCATCACACTAGTGTATGTCTTTCTACACTACTGTTCAGTACCTTGAACCCTCCCTCACTAGCTAGCATCCACTAGTGTATGTTCTTACAAAACTACTGTGCAGTACCTTGAACCATCCCTCACTAGCTACCATCACACTAGTGTATGTTCTTACTACAAATACTGTGCAGTACCTTGAACCATCCCTCACTAGCTAGCATCACACTAGTGTATGTTCTTACTAAAACTACGTGCAGTACCTTGAACCATCCCTCACTAGCTAGCATCACACTAGTTTTATGTTCTTACTACACTACTGTGCAGTACCTTGAACACCCTTTACTAGCTACCATCACACTAGTGTATGTTCTTACTACACTACTGGTGCAGTACCTTTAACCACCCTCACTAGCTAGCATCACACTAGTGTATGTTCTTACTACACTACTGTGCAGTACCTTGAACCATCCCTCACTAGCTAGCATCACACTAGTGTATGTTCTTACTACACAAATGTGCAGTACCCCTTTAACCATCCCTCACTAGCACCATCACACTAGTGTATGTTTTTACTACACTACTGGCAGTACCTTGAACCCTCCCTCACTAGCTACCATCACACTAGTGTAAAGTCTTTCTACACTACTGTGCAGTACCCGAACCATCCCTCACTACTAGCATCACCCCTAGTTATGTTTCTTACTACACTACTGTGCAGTACCTTGAACCATCCCTCACTAGCTACCATCACACTAGTGTATGTTCTTACTACACTACTGTGCAGTACCTTGAACCATCCCTCACTAGCTACCATCACACTAGTGTATGTTCTTACTACACTACTGTGCAGTACCTTGAACCATCCCTCACTAGCTACCATCACACTAGTGTATGTTCTTACTACACACTGTGCAGTACCTTGAAAACCCTCCCTCACTAGCTACCATCACACTAGTGTATGTTCTTACTACACTACTGTGCAGTACCTTGAACCATCCCTCACTAGCTACCATCAACTACCTCAAATAATATTCCTTTTAGTGATAATTTAAAAGCTCAAACTTTATGTTAAAGGGAATTCACTCTCCCGATTATTTTCATATCTTAGTGACCCATATTGCATGTGCAATTAGTGTATTTCAACTACATTATTGTTCAAGGCCCCCAAAAATATCTTTTGCTAGCTGCTACCAACTACTTCCCTATTAGTTTTTATTTTTTTTTAGTACAATAAATTATTTCCCAAAGTATTATATAAACAAATCAGATCTTACTCCCAAATCAATATCATATCTTAGTTACTATCTGCCAATTTAACTTTGTTTACAATTACAGTAGACCCCCACTTTATGATCAGCTCCCAATGCGACCAATTATGCAAGTGTATTCATGTAAGTGCGTTTGTACGTGTATGTTTGGGGGTCTGAAATGGACTAATCTAAATCACAATGTTCCTTATGGGAACAAATTCGTTCAGTAATGGCACCTGAACATACTTCTGGAATGAAATAATATCCTAAGCCGGGGGTCCACTGTATTTAATTTAGTTCCTATATATTTTCTCCTTTATTTTAGCTTTATATAGGTTTACATAACAACCTTAGTTCATATATTCACAATTGTTAAAATAATCAAGGTGCTATTCTCAGGTGCTAAAGTGTAATAAGTTCACTATTTTGCCATTATATTCCCAAGCTCATTTATTTGATTACCACTTTATTTGTTCACCACAAATTTTTTTTAGTCCCTTTTATATTGTCTCCTATATTTTAGCTTTAAAGAACTACCTTAGATCAAATTTTTACATTTGTTAAAATAACTCAGGTGCTATTTTATAGCTTTAGAATACACCTATCATACGACTTACTACCTGCTCTGCTTACGACCACTCGACTTACGACTGTGTTTTTTATGCCAAATTTCTGGGAAATAAACAACTATTTGTGTTGTACACAGTGTTTATCCTAAACCTTACAGTATAAAATACAGTACAGTCCTCCCTCACAAATCCGGCAATCAGTTATTCGGTTCCTTCAGTTATTTGGCACTAATTTTGGCTGGCATAATTTCAAATTTCCAGGGTCGCCACACCAACCTGCTGGTACTGTTTGGTGGTGCTACTTGCTGCATAAGTCATTCCAATTTCTTTTTCTAAATTTATTGTTTTAACCTGCTTACTTTTAGCCCTAGCCATGGTTCCAATGAACAAAAGAAATGCTTCTCATTATGTAAAGCACCTACACAGTACATTATCCATTAAAGATAAGGTGGCTTTGAAGCCACTGTCAGTTGCCATGAACTCAGTCACATGAAGCAGAAAATGCTTTATTATTATTATGCTAATATCAACACTAATATCAAATATGCGTGGATGTAGTGCGGATGACAAGAAACAGATGATTGCTGATGTTATGAATGAAAAGAAGTTGGATGTCCTGGCTCTAAGCGAAACAAAGCTGAAGGGGTAGGAGAGTTTCAGTGGGGGGAAATAAATGGGATTAAATCTGGAGTATCCGAGAGAGTTAGAGCAAAGGAAGGGGTAGCAGTAATGTTAAATGATCAGTTATGGAAGGAGAAAAGAGAATATGAATGTGTAAATTCAAGAATTATGTGGATTAAAGTAAAGGTTGGATGCGAGAAGTGGGTCATAATAAGCGTGTATGCACCTGGAGAAGAGAGGAATGCAGAGGAGAGAGAGAGATTTTGGGAGATGTTAAGTGAATGTATAGGAGCCTTTGAACCAAGTGAGAGAGTAATTGTGGTAGGGGACCCGAATGCTAAAGTAGGAGAAACTTTTAGAGAGGGTGTGGTAGGTAAGTTTGGGGTGCCAGGTGTAAATGATAATGGGAAACCCTTTGATTGAACTTTGTATAGAAAGGGGTTTAGTTATAGGTAATACATATTTTAAAAAAAAGAGGATAAATAAGTATACACGATATGATGTAGGGCGAAATGACAGTAGTTTGTTGGATTATGTATTGGTAGATAAAAGACTGTTGAGTAGACTTCAGGATGTACATGTTTATAGAGGGGCCACAGATATATCAGATCACTTTCTAGTTGTAGCTACACTGAGAGTAAAAGGTAGATAGGATACAAGGAGAATAGAAGCATCAGGGAAGAGAGAGGTGAAGGTTTATAAACTAAAAGAGGAGGCAGTTAGGGTAAGATATAAACAGCTATTGGAGGATAGATGGGCTAATGAGAGCATAGGCAATGGGGTCGAAGAGGTATGGGGTAGGTTTAAAAATGTAGTGTTAGAGTGTTCAGCAGAAGTTTGTGGTTACAGGAAAGTGGGAGCAGGAGCGAAGAGGAGCGATTGGTGGAATGATGATGTAAAGAGAGTAGTAAGGGAGAAAAAGTTAGCATATGAGAAGTTTTTACAAAGTAGGAAGTGATGCAAGGAGGGAAGAGTATATGGAGAAAAAGAGAGAGGTTAAGAGAGTGGTGAAGCAATGTAAAAAGAGAGCAAATGAGAGAGTGGGTGAGATGTTATCAACAAATTTTGTTGAAAATAAGAAAAAGTTTTGGAGTGAGATTAACAAGTTAAGAAAGCCTAGAGAACAAATGGAATTGTCAGTTAAAAATAGGAGAGGAGAGTTATTAAATGGAGAGTTAGAGGTATTGGGAAGATGGAGGGAATATTTTGAGGAATTGTTAAATGTTGATGAAGATAGGGAAGCTGTGATTTCGTGTATAGGGCAAGGAGGAATAACATCTTGTAGGAGTGAGGAAGAGCCAGTTGTGAGTGTGGGGGAAGTTCGTGAGGCAGTAGGTAAAATGAAAGGAGGTAAGGCAGCCGGGATTGATGGGATAAAGATAGAAATGTTAAAAGCAGGTGGGATATAGTTTTGGAGTGGTTGGTGCAATTATTTAATAAATGTATGGAAGAGGGTAAGGTACCTAGTGATTGGCAGAGAGCATGCATAGTTCCTTTGTATAAAGGCAAAGGGGATAAAAGAGAGTGCAAAAATTATAGGGGGATAAGTCTGTTGAGTGTACCTGGTAAAGTGTATGGTAGAGTTATAATTGAAAGAATTAAGAGTAAGACGGAGAATAGGATAGCAGATGAACAAGGAGGCTTTAGGAAAGGTAGGGGGTGTGTGGACCAGGTGTTTACAGTGAAACATATAAGTGAACAGTATTTAGATAAGGCTAAAGAGGTCTTTGTGGCATTTATGGATTTGGAAAAGGCGTTAAGACAGGGTGGATAGGGGGGCAATGTGGCAGATGTTGCAAGTGTATGGTGTAGGAGGTAGGTTACTGAAAGCAGTGAAGAGTTTTTACGAGGATAGTGAGGCTCAAGTTAGAGTATGTAGGAAAGAGGGAAATTTTTTCCCAGTAAAAGTAGGCCTTAGACAAGGATGTGTGATGTCACCGTGGTTGTTTAATATATTTATAGAAGGGGTTGTAAGAGAAGTAAATGCGAGGGTCTTGGCAAGAGGCGTGGAGTTAAAAGATAAAGAATCACACACAAAGTGGGAGTTGTCACAGCTGCTCTTTGCTGATGACACTGTGCTTTTGGGAGATTCTGAAGAGAAGCTGCAGAGATTGGTGGATGAATTTGGTAGGGAGTGCAAAAGAAGAAAATTAAAGGTGAATACAGGAAAGAGTAAGGTTATGAGGATAACAAAAAGATTAGGTGATGAAAGATTGAATATCAGATTGGAGGGAGAGAGTATGGAGGAGGTGAACGTATTCAGATATTTGGGCGTGGACGTGTCAGCGGATGGGTCTATGAAAGATGAGGTGAATCATAGAATTGATGAGGGAAAAAAAGAGTGAGTGGTGCACTTAGGAGTCTGTGGAGACAAAGAACTTTGTCCTTGGAGGCAAAGAGGGGAATGTATGAGAGTATAGTTTTTACCAACGCTCTTATATGGGTGTGAAGCGTGGGTGATGAATGTTGCAGCAGGAGAAGGCTGGAGGCAGTGGAGATGTCATGTCTGAGGGCAATGTGTGGTGTGAATATAATGCAGAGAATTCGTAGTTTGGAAGTTAGGAGGAGGTGCGGGATTACCAAAACTGTTGTCCAGAGGGCTGAGGAAGGGTTGTTGAGGTGGTTCGGACATGTAGAGAGAATGGAGCGAAACAGAATGACTTCAAGAGTGTATCAGTCTGTAGTGGAGGGAAGGCGGGGTAGGGGTCGGCCTACGAAGGGTAGGAGGGAGGGGGTAAAGGAGGTTTTGTGTGCGAGGGGCTTGGACTTCCAGCAGGCATGCGTGAGCGTGTTTGATAGGAGTGAATGGAGACAAATGGTTTTTAATACTTGACGTGCTGTTGGAGTGTGCCGTATAGGTCAGCGTGTCAGCGTGCCTCGTTGTGCTCCCGGTTTTCTCGTGTTTTCACGGTCGCTCTTACGTGCTAGAACTTTAATTTGTGTCATCAATCCTATACGATACATCCCTCTAGCGCCTGGAACCAATCTTGGGCGGAAAACATTATATACTGAGTCAAAAAAGGAGAATTAGTGTGCACTGCGTAGCAGAGTTTACTGCCAGAGGGGAATCATAGGCCTATGTCCCGTGTGGAAAAAAATAATAATAATTGAACTTTTCATGTCAGAGGAAAGAAAGTCTCCCTGATATCATTGAGTATACATAGTGTAAAGTGTATACTACAGTGGCTCCCTAGTATATTGATGATAAAGGCTAAAGTGTCATTTGAAAACAGGTGAATTTGTAAATGAAGGGATAAGCCTATAGAGGAAGGTGCCAGAAGTCGCCAGAAACTTACCACAGGTCAGCTGTTTTTAATAATCTTCCTGGCCTGCTAGTGTACTCGCATATAATCTAGTGATACCAGTGAATAGCAGAATACAGTGTTGTAGTAGCAACTAACCAGCATTATAATGGTACTTAGTGGAGTGGAGTGACTTTCATTAGTTTCTTTTCTTGAAATACGAGACGTTACTGTGAATTTCATATAACCTGTAGTTACCAGCGGTCGCATTATACACAACGAGAAGCAATTATTACTACAGAAAAAGCGTCCTTCCTCCAAAATCTGCACCAGTCAACTATAGTGATAATATAGCATTTATTGCGGTGGAGACGGAAAAAAAAAAAAAAATAGAAAAGCCAGATACAGCGATTGATAAACAAGGAGGTGACCGTTCGTCATTGTAGGAGCTGCCAGATATCACCGGCTCTTCAACACGCAAGTTATACTTTTGTATCAGTCAAATCACATATTACTCGGGTAGATAATTTCCAGTAGATCCTTCATGTGTTAGCTCAAATCACCGACCAGTATGTTTTAAATAAGTGACCCACTGATCAGAGCAGATCGACTGGTCCAAACCCTTCACTGGTCCGAACCCTTGACTGGTCCGAACCCTTGACTGGTCCGAACCCTTGACTGGTCCGAACCCGGGACTGGTTTCAAACAGTTTCGTTGGACAATAAAGCAGACTGTAAATGGATGGGGTTGTAGGAAGCCCTTATAAACACAAACATTAAAAATCAGGAACGTGACGGTAAGCTGTCCAATATACAAAGAGTTAGAAACAGAAATACAAATAGCTAGAGCTTCATTTAAGGTTATTAATATAATATTCAAGAGGTTGCTAGTAGAATTGCAGTAAATCAACCTTTCAAATCATTATGAAGCTGTGTGTAGTCTGTGGTCAGTCAAACAAACGGGCCTCCACATGGATAAATTGTCATTTTTGTGGAAATTGGTGTCACGCCCCTTGTGCAGATATCCCAGAACTAGCTACAAGCAGTATTAAAACAGAGAAGTGTTTCTGGGTATGCCCAAATGAGGAAAATCTGTGGACTAAAATCACAAGGGTATTAAATGAGGACAACATCAAAGCTGCTTTCATAGAAAACCTGGAAGCTTTCTACAATAGATGGGAACATAAAAAGTCTGGGCTGAATGGTACTGGCCTTGATACTGGCCATGTAGTCACAAACTGTAAGGCTGGAGGTGATGTCCTGGGAGACAGTAATAGTAAAGCTGGAGGTGCTGTCCTGGGAGACAGTAATGGTGAAGCTGGAGGTGCTGTCCTGGGAGACAGAAATGGTGAAGCTGGAGATACTGTCCTGGGAGACAGTAATGGTGAAGCTGGAGATTTTGTCCAGGTAGTCGGGAAATATACGCAGGAAGGAATACATATAAATGACCTCATAGGGGATAGGAGCCATAGTAGGGAAACAAGTGTAGTCAAAGATAAGATAAAACCAATATTGCAAACTAGAAATACCGCAGGAAATAGCAAACAAGAGGACTCCAATAGCAATAGTGAGGATAAATTACCAAAAACAACTGGTGGGAGCTCCATTGTTGGTGCTAGGGAGGATAGAAGTAAGACAGGGAAACATGCACCAACAGGAATACAGTCACAGAAAACCCAAGGCAAGCGGAAACCAAGCCTGTGCACATACTATGCACTTGGTATCTGCTGGCATGGGAAATCTGGAAAAACAGATGGGACGTGCAACTATGACCACCCTAGAAAATGCCATGCCCATATGACAACAGGAAAATGCAAACTCCCTTCCTGTAAGCTTTTTCACCCTGAAATGTGTACCTCTTCAGTACAGGAAAGACTGTGCTATAACTTAAATTGCCAGGCATACCATCTAAGGGGACAAAAAGATACAAAACACCAGGCCATGGGAAAACCTGGGTAGCCAAAGCCACTCAGAGGGAGAGGTTTTTTAGTGCCAGGAAGGAAAAAAAACTGGCAGGAAAATGGCAGAAATCGTTACACCAATCCAGTCATTCCTGGAGTGGAACCACAGTCGATGGCCTCCACTCCAAACCAACAGATACAGATACTAATGCCGGAAAAAAAATCCCCCCCCAGTACCAACAATACCACCAGTCCGATAACATTCTTCTTTGCAAATATACAGGGTCTAAAGCCAGCAACAAACAACAAAATACCTTTCATCCATGGACTGCTTGCAGAGGCAAAGGCAATGTTCGCGGCTTTCACTGAGACCCACATAAAGGATCACTTGGACAATGAAATATGGATCCCAGGTTACAACCTATACAGATGTGACAGAGTGAACAGGCAAAAGGGGGGGGTTGGCCTGTACATTGCAGAGTCACTTGTTTGCACAGAACTGCTTAATGCCTCAAATGACGTAGTGGAAGTTTTAGCAGTAAAGGTCGAGAACCAAAACCTAGTCATTGTGGTAGTCTACAAGCCTCCGGATGCAACATCCCAGCAATTCCAGGAACAGCTGTTAAAAATTGACCACTGTCTGGAAAATCTTCCAGCTCCTGCACCCAACATCTTGCTCCTGGGGGATTTCAACTTAAGGCACCTAAAATGGAGGAATATAGCAAATAATATTGTTGCAGTAATAACACCAGGAGGCAGCTCTGATGAAAATTCACACTCACACGAGCTTTTAAATCTCTGCACAAAATTCAATTTAAACCAGCAAATAATAGAGCCTACTAGACTGGAGAATACACTAGACCTCATATTCACTAACAATGATGATCTGATAAGAAATGTCACCATATCAAAAACAATATACTCAGATCACAACATAATTGAGGTTCAGACATGTATGCGAGGAGCCCCAGACCGACAAAATGAGACTAGTCACGAGGGAGCATTCACCAAATTCAACTTCAATAACAAAAACATAAAGTGGGACCAAGTAAACCAAGTCCTAACCGATATAAGCTGGGAAGATATACTAAGCAACACAGACCCAAACTTATGCCTAGAACAGATTAACTCGGTGGCACTCGATGTATGCACAAGGCTTATTCCTCTAAGAAAAAGGAGGAGTAGATGTAAAATAGAAAGAGACAGGCGCTCCCTTTACAGGCGACGGAAAAGAATAACAGAGCGGCTAAAAGAGGTCAATATCTCTGAAATGCGCAGGGAGACACTGGTCAGAGAAATAGCAAGCATCGAACTTAAGCTAAAAGAATCCTTTAGGAGTCAGGAATCGCGGGAAGAACTAAAAGCTATAAATGAAATCGAAAGAAACCCAAAGTATTTCTTCTCCTATGCCAAAGCAAAATCGAGAACAACGCCCAGTATTGGGCCCCTACTTAAACAAGATGGGTCCTACACAGATGACAGCAAGGAAATGAGTGAGCTACTCAAGTCCCAATATGACTCAGTTTTTAGCAAGCCGCTAACCAGACTGAGAGTCGAAGATCAAAATGAATTTTTTATGAGAGAGCCACAAAATTTGATTAACACAAGCCTATCCGATGTTATCCTGACGCCAATGACTTCGAACAGGCGATAAATGACATGCCCATGCACTTGCCCCAGGCCAGACTCATGTGAACTCTGTGTTCATCAAGAACTGCAAGAAGCCCCTATCACGAGGCCTTTTCCATCCTATGGAGAGGGAGCATGGACACGGGGTCGTCCCTCAGTTACTAAAAACAACAGACATAGCCCCACTCCACAAAGGGGGGCAGTAAAGCAACAGCAAAGAAACTACAGACCAATAGCACTAACATCCCATATCATAAAAATCTTTGAAAGGGTCCTAAGAAGCAAGATCACCACCCATCTAGAAACCCATCATTTACACAACCCAGGGCAAATGGGTTTAGAACAGGTCGCTCCTGTCTGTCTCAGCTACTGGATCACTACGACAAGGTCCTAAATGCACTAGAGACAAAAGAATGCAGATGTAATATATACAGACTTTGCAAAAGCCTTCGACAAGTGTGACCATGGCGTAATAGCGCACAAAATGCGCGCTAAAGGAATAACAGGAAAAGTCGGTCGATGGATCTATAATTTCCTCACTAACAGAACACAGAGAGTAGTCGTCAACAGAGTAAAGTCCGAGGCAGCTACGGTGAAAAGCTCTGTTCCACAAGGCACAGTACTAGCTCCCATCTTGTTCCTCATCCTCATATCCGACATAGACAAGGATGTCAGCCACAGCACCGTGTCTTCCTTTGCAGATGACACCCGAATCTGCATGACAGTGTCTTCCATTGCAGACACTGCAAGGCTCCAGGCGGACATCAACCAAATCTTTCAGTGGGCTGCAGAAAACAATATGAAGTTCAACGATGAGAAATTTCAATTACTCAGATATGGTAAACATGAGGAAATTAAATCTTCATCAGAGTACAAAACAAATTCTGGCCACGAAATAGAGCGAAACACCAACGTCAAAGACCTGGGAGTGATTATGTCGGAGGATCTCACCTTCAAGGACCATAACATTGTATCAATCGCATCTGCTAGAAAAACAGGATGGATAATGAGAACCTTCAAAACTAGGGAGGCCAAGCCCATGATGACACTCTTCAGGTCACTTGTTCTATCTAGGCTGGAATATTGCTGCACTCTAACAGCACCTTTCAATGCAGGTGAAATTGCTGACCTAGAAAATGTACAGAGAACTTTCACGGCGCGCATAACGGAGATAAAACACCTCAATTACTGGGAGCGCTTGAGGTTTCTAAACCTGTATTCCTGGAATGCAGGAGGAGAGGATACATGATTATATACACCTGGAAAATCCTAGAGGGACTAGTACCGAACTTGCTCACGAAAATCACTCACTACGAAAGCAAAAGACTTGGCAGACGATGCACCATCCCCCCAATGAAAAGCAGGGTGTCACTAGCACGTTAAGGACCATACAATAAGTGTCAGGGGCCCGAGACTGTTCAACTGCCTCCCAGCACACATAAGGGGGATTACCAACAGACCCCTGGCAGTCTTCAAGCTGGCACTGGACAAGCACCTAAAGTTCAGTTCCTGATCAGCGGGCTGTGGGCTCATACGTTGGTTTGCGTGCAGCCAGCAGCAACAGCCCTGGTTGATCAGGCGCTGATCCACCAGGAGGCGGTCACAGACCGGGCCGCGGGGGCGTTGACCCCCGAAACTCTCTCCAGGTAAACTCCAGGTATGAAGGGATTCAGGGAAACCGGCAGGCCGGACTTGAGTCCTGGAGATGGGAAGTACAGTGCCTGCACTCTGAAGGAGGGGTGTTAATGTTGCAGTTTAAAACTGTAGTGTAAAGCACCCTTCTGGCAAGACAGTGATGGAGTGAATGATGGTGAAAGTTTTTCTTTTTCGGGCCACCCTGCCTTGGTGGGAATCGGCCAGTGTGATAATAAAAATAAAAATAATCAACACTACAGCTTATTTGCCTATCACAATTGATCTAATATGACACAATAAACAATATAAATAACATAAAACATGTTAAATACTCCAGAATGAATAATATTTGGCATAACACCGAGCAGTTCGACGGAGGTATGGAGAGGACATGGTATACAAATACCATTCTCCTATCCTTGTCTTGGTGGCTTATATTATGGAAAACAGAATATAGCACAGGGCTAACTGTCATATACACTCGTACTGCACCATAAACCTGAAACAAAAAAGTTATTTTCTCTCTATAGATTATCACACACAGCAGCATATGTGTAGAGAACCTAGGATAACCCAAAAAAAAGTCAACATAGCTCATTTCTAGTACCTGGCTTGGGTTAGCCATATATGATTTTTGGTAAATATTCGATTCCCAGCCAGGGTAGAAACATTAGGCGTGTTTCTTACACCTGTTGTCTATGTTTACCCATCAGTAAATGGGTACCTGGGTGTTAGTCGATTAGTGTGGGTGTTATCCTGGGACACTCACCTAATTTTTTTGAAATACTCTGCATAACAAGCGGTGACTGTATAGTAGTATGTCACTGATGTCAGCTAGGCCTGTATACCTTGTACATGTACGTGTAGTAAATAAAGATATTATTATTATTATTATTATTATTATTATTTATTATTTGTTATTATTATTATTATTGTTATTATTATATTATTTTCTCAGTTGTTTGCTGGGTTATCTTATTCAAACTTGGGCAATGTATGATGGAAAGATACTTCTTCACGTACACCAAAAACGAAAGAAATCAGACCATAAATAGCGGTGTTCACTTCTCAGCCATTAGCGTCTGCTTAGCGGTATATTTTTGTATGGTTGTTATGGTTATATTCTCATTTGTCGGTCTCATTTGATAGAATGAAAGATATATTACAGAAATAGATATTATTTTGATTGCTTTCATGAAGAAAAGTACCTTAAAATTGTGCTCACAGTAGCGAAAATGTTCTATTCTTTAGCGAAGCTCAAGAGTAAACAAATGACGTCACCGTCCAATACCTGTCCGCCTGCCAGTCCAAATTCCAATACGGAGTCGAGAATGGATTGACATTATTTATACAATTATTACAATAATGCAGTAGTCTGCATACCAGTAAATCTTCTATTTTTTTGTGAATAAAAATTCCAAATGGTAAGAGGGGCCTGCAGCCCTGACTAATGAACAGAGAAAATTTTATTTTAGTGCCAGGAATGTCTGCATTGTTTATTCTGGATCCTATTTTGAAAGTGGCATCTGTTGAAATTTGTGTGAAATTGGCCAAATTGCCAATTTCTGACCACTTTATTGGGTAGTTGAAATAAGTGAATGGGCGGTTTCTTGTACTCGGTTGACAGACTAGAAGTAAATAAGTTTATTCAGGTATACACAAATACAGTTACACAGATTATCATACATAGAAGTGTATGAATAGAGAACCTGGGATAACCCAGAAAAGTCAGACAAAGTGACTTATTTCCAGTACCTGGCTTGGGCTTGCCATATATGATTTTTGGTAAATATTTTTTTTTCTCGGTTGTTTGTTGGGCTATCTCATTGAAATTGGGCAATGTATGATGGAAAGATGCTTCTTAACTTTACAACAAAAATAAAAAAGACGGACGATAAATAAGGGAGTTCACTTCTCAGCCATTAGCCGCCTCTTTGCAGTATGTTTTCGTATGGTTTTTATTTTTGTATTCTTGTTTTTTTGGACTCATTTGATAGAATGGAAGATATATTACAGAAATAGACATGATTTTGATTGCCTTCATGATGAAAAGTACCTTGAAATTGAGCTCAAAGTAGAGGAAATGTTCAATTTTTGCCGATGTTCAATGAACTTTGTGTAAGTCAAGTTGGCTAATTTTATTAAGTGTATTATAACCTAACCACTTTGTAATCCAGCAAACTCAGTAATCCAGCACACTACAGGTCCCAATGATGCCGGATTTGTGAGGGAGGACTGTACTAACAGCATAAAAAGTAAAGTAAAGCATGAAATACCGAAATAAAACAATAAAATAAAGTCATTACAAAATTTTTTTGTTGATATTCAGTAGTAAAGTTCGACTTACGACCATTTCGACTTACGACCGGTTTCTCGGAACCGAACTCGGTCGTAAGTCGGATGGTAGGTGTATTTACTTTGTCTTATACTTAATTCTAACTATAGATTCACTATAAATCTTATGATAACAAGCATTGATCCTGATACCAACCTCTTATTGAATGACTTAAATGAATCAAAGAGGCCTGGTCACAGACCGGGCCACGGGAGCGTTGACCCCCGGAACTCTCTTCAGGTAAACTCCAGGTAAACTACACAGCAGAACAATTAAAGGCACTTCTCAGAGCCAACAAAAACATAACTGTCTTTAACTACAATATCAGATCTTTAAGTAAATATTACGATGACCTCATAGCATTACTAAATTCCCTGCATGCAAGTATATCCATCATAACTCTCACTGAAACCTGGCTAAAACCAGATACTACAGATTTCTATGCCATTCCTGGTTACACACCTACACAACTGTAGGCCAGATCTACAAGGGGGTGGCACAGCTATATACTACTCAGACCAACTAAAATGTATCACTAATACTTGCACAAGGGATGAACATGGGGAATATATAATAGCTAAATTCAAATCCAAATACCTACAAAAACCTCTCACAGTGATAAACATCTACAGAGTACCACAGTCAAACATTAGCCGTTTTAGTGAAAACCTAGGAAGTATGATAACTGATGCAAGCATGAACAAAGATCACTTACTACTCTCTGGAGACTTCAATATAAATCTCATGCAAGACCCGGACCCACACGTTACTGAAAATTTACAAACACTATGAGTAACTGCATGTTGCTACCATAAACAAAACCCACAAGAGTTACAGAGGGCTAGTGTTTCCCTACTAGACCACATCTGGACCAACACCATATCCCCTTTAAAATCAAGCATAATCACAGATAATACCACAGATCACTACCCTAAACCCTTTCCCCATCACAAATCTTGCGAAATTACCCCAAGACACTACTAAAGTCACTTTCGACTTCACAATGAGGTAGAATTAATATCTTCACAGCAGCAGTGACAAACATTGACTGGTACACTGAGCTAGGAAATCTATACAGATATTGACGAATGTAAATTTAAAAATTTTCTAAAAACAGACCCAATACCTCTACAACAACACTGCCCAAAAAAAAAAAATAAACAGATGACAGCTAAGAGGCTGAACAGTCCCCGGCTAACACCCAGCAACCTCAAATCCATAAATACAAAGCACCTATACGAAAAAAAAGTACAGAATAGTCATATAACCAGAGACCAAACAAAACGTTACTCGTCAATCCTAACCAACCTGATAAGAAGGCCTAAAAACTGTATTATGGGAACAGATTATCCAACTTACGAAGTGACATGAAAAGACCTGGAAAACCCTAACAGAAATTCTAAAGGGAAAAAAAAAGATATCCGAAATAGCAAAATTGACTAAAAAAACCAGATGAAACCCCAAAATCCCACCCAAATGAAACAGTAAACAGACTCAATAATTTCTTTTCTACTATAGGAAAAAACCTTGCCAATAAAATCCCAAGCTCAGATACCCCACCCAGTGACTACCTCACTGGCAACTACTCGAACACACTGTTCCTAGCTCCAGCTAACCCAACTGAAGTCTCCCTTATTATCAACACACTAAAAAACAAGGCAGGAGATTTAAACACCTTACCACCCTTCATATAGAAAAAAGCATCACAAGTATACTATCACCAATCATTGCAACATTCTTTAACAAATCCATAGAATCCTCTACCTTCCCTACAGTTCTCAAAATAGCAAGGGTCACCCCAATCCATAAAGGAGGAGACCAAACAGACTTCAATAACTATAGGCCAATATCCAACTTACACCCTCTCTCTAAAATCTTCGAAAAATTCATTCATAAGCGAATCTATTCCTACCTCATCTCCCAAAACATACTCAATTTGGGTCCAGGCCTAATAAAAATACTAATGATGCTATTATACACATGCTAGAACATATATACACTGCAATAGAGGAAAAAGAAGTCCCACTGGGGATCTTCATTGACTTACGTAAAGCTTTTGATACAGTTGACCATGACTTGCTCCAAATAAAATTGTCACACTATGGTATAAGAGGGCACTTCCTCAACTACCTAAAGTCATACCTCAGCAAAAGAAGCCAATATGTGTATACAAATGGGGCAAACTCTTCCACACAGCCAATTACAGTTGGTGTCCCACAGCGAAGCGTCCTTGGCCCTCTTCTCTTTCTCATATACATAAATGACCTACCAAATGCTTCGCAACTACTCAAACCCACACTGTTTGCAGATGACACTACATATGTCTTCTCTCACCCGAGCCCAGTCATGCTAGCCAATACTGTAAATACTGAATTAAAGAAAATATCTACCCAGATGAGGACTAACAAACTTACTCTAAACATTGGCAAAACCTACTTCACTCAGTTTGGTAACAGAGCTACAGATGTCCCTATTAACATAATGATAAATGGATCACCTATCACAAAGCTAACAGAGGGAAAATTCTTAGGAATCCACCTTGATAATAGACTCAAATTTCAAACACATATACAAGAAATTCCCAAGAAAATTTCCAATACAGTAAGCACACTATCGTGCGTGTCAGCGTGCCTCGTTGTGCTCCGCGTTTTCGGGTGTTTTCACGGTCGCTCTTACGTGCTAGAACTTTAATTTGTGTCATCAATCCTATACGATACATCCCTCTTGCGCCTGGAACCAATCTTGGGTGGAAAACATTATATACTGAGTCAAAAAAGGAGAATTAGTGTGCACTACATAGCAGAGTTTACTGCCAGAGGGGAATCATAGGCCTGTGTTCCGTGTGAAAAAAATAATAATTGAACTTTGTGTCAGAGGAAAGAAAGTCTCCCTGATAACAGTGAGTATACATAGTGTATAGTGTATACTATAGTGGCTCCCTAGTATATTGATGATAAAGGCTAAAGTGTCATTTGAAAACAGGTGAATTTGTAAATGAAGTGATAAGCCTATAGAGGCAGGTGCCAGAAGTCGCCAGAAACTTACCACAGGTCAGCTGTTTTTAATAATCTTCCTGGCCTGCTAGTGTACTCGCATATAATCTAGTGATACCAGTGAATAGCAGAATACAGTGTTGTAGTAGCAACTAACCAGTATTATAATGGTACTTAGTGGAGTGGAGTGACTTTCATTAGTTTCTTTTTCTTGAAATACCAGACGTTACTGTGAATTTCATATAACCTGTAGTTACCAGCCGTCGCAATATACACAACGAGAAAGAAATTATTACTACAGAAAAAGCGTCCTTCCTCCAAAATTTGCCAACAGTCAACTATAGTGATATATAGCATTTATGTGGTGGAGACGGAAAAAAAAATAATAGAGAAGCTAGATACGCGATTGATAAACAAGGGTGGAGGTCGTCCGTTCGTCATTGTAGGAGTGCCAGCAGTCACCGACTCTTCAAAACGCAAGTTTACTTTTGTATCAATCAATCACATATTACTCGGGTAGATAATTTCCAGTAGATCCTTCATGTGTTAGCCAAATCACCGACCAGTTATGTTTTAAATAAGTGACCCACCTGATCAGATCAGATAGGACTTGTAGAACCTTGACTGGTCCGAACCCTTGACTGGGTCCGAACCCTTGACTGGCCCGAACCCTGGACTGGTTTCAAACGGTGTCGTTGTGCACTACTAAAAACAGGTTATTAATATAATTTTCAAGAGGTTGGCTAGTAGAATTGCAGTAAAAAATCAACCATTCAAAATCATTATGAAGATGTGTGTAGTCTGTGGTCAGTCCCAAACAAAACGGGCTTCCACATGCTTATAAATTGTCATTTTTGTGGAAATTGGTGTCACGCCCCTTGTGCCGGATATATCCAAGAATGCTACAAGCAGTATTAAACAGGGGATAGTGTTTTTGGGTATGCCCCCAAATGAGATAAATCTGTGGACTTAAAATCACAAGGGTATTAAAAAGAGGTTCAACATCAAATCTGGCTTTCATAGAAAACTGGAAGCTTTCTACAACAGAAATGGGGGGGAACATAAAAAAGTCTGGGGGGCTGAATGGTACTGCCCTTTATACTGGCAATGTAGTCAGAAACTGTAAGGCTGGAGATGATGTTCCTAGGGTAGTCAGTAAATGGGGGTGATAGTGCTGTCCTGGGAGACAGTAATGGTGAAGCTGGAGGTGCTGTCCTGGGAGACAAGTAATGGTGATGCTGGAGGTTCTGGTCCTGGGAGACATGTAAGGTTGAAGCTGGAGATGCTGTCCTGGGAGACAGTAATGGGGAAGCTGGAGATGCTGTCCACTGGGAGACATATGGTGGAGCTGGAGATCTTTGTCCAGGTAGTCGGGAAATTATATGCAGGAAGGAATACATATAAATGAACTCATAGGGGGCGACAGGAATCCATTAGTAGGGAAACAAGTGTAGTCACAAGATAAGATAAAACCAATATTGCAAACTAGAAAAACCGCAGGAAATAGCAAACAAGAGGACTCACTAGCAATAGTGAGGATATATTACCAAAAACAACTGGTGGGAGCTCCATTGTTGGTGCTAGGGAGGAATACAAGTAAGACAGGGAAACATGCCCCCCCCCCCCCCCCCCCCCCCCCCCCCCCCCCCCCCCCCCCCCCCCCCCCCCCCCCCCCCCCCCCCCCCCCCCCCCCCCCACCAACTGGGAATACAGTCACAGAAACCAAGGCAAACGGAAACAAGCCTGTGCACCATACTATGCACTCGGTATCTGCTGGCATGGTGATGAAATCTGGAAAAACAAGATGGGACGTGCAAACTATGACCACCCTAGAAAACGCCCAAACCATATGGACACAGGAAAATGCAAACTCCCTTCCTGTAAGCTTTTTCACCCTGATCTGTTGTACCTCTTCAGTAACAGGAAAGACTGTGCTATAACTTAAATTGCCAGGAATTACCATCTAAAGGGGACAAAAAAGATACAAAACATCCAGGCCATGGGAGAAAACTGGGTAGCCACTGCACTCAAGAAGGAGAGGTTTTTTAGTGGCCAGGAAGGAAAAAAAACTGGCAGGAAATGGAGAAATCGTACACCAAATCCAGTCATTCCTGGATTGGAACCACAGTGATGGACATCCATCCAAACCAACAGATACAGATACTAATGCCGGAAAAAAAAATCCCCCCCCCAGTACCAACAAACACCACAGTCGAATAACATTCTTCTTTGCACCCCCCTAATTTTCGGGTCTAAAGCCAGCAAACAAACAACAAATACCTTTCATCGTGGCTGCTTGCAGAGGCAAGCAATAGTTCGCGGCTTTCACTGCAGACCCACATAAAGGGATCACTTGGACACGATATATGGATCCCAGGGTTACAACCTTATACATGATGTGACAGTAAGTGAAACATGGCAAAAGGGGGGGGTTGGCTGTACATTTGCAGAGTCACTTGTTTTGCCACAAGAAACTGCTAAATGCCTCAATGATGTAGTGGAAGTTTTAGCAGTAAAGGTCGAGAAACCAAAACCTAGTCATTGGTGGTAGTCTACAAGCCTCGGATGCAACATCCCAGCAATTTCCAGGGAACAGCTGTTAAATAATTTGACCACCTGTTGGAAAACCTTCCAGCTTCCTGCACAAACATCTTTGCTCCTGGGGGATTTAAACTTAAGGCACCTAAAATGGTGAATATATAGCAAATAATATTGTTGCAGTAAATAACACCAGGAGGCAAGCTCTGATGAAAAACTCACACCACGCGAGGCTTTTAAATCTCTGCACAAAATTCATTTAAACCAGCCAACATAATAGAGCCTACTAGACTGGGGAGAAAAACACTAGACCCTCATCTTCACTAACAATGATGATATGAAAGAATTGTTACCTATCAAAAACAATATATCAGATCACAACATAATTGAAGGGGATTCTTCAATCATGTATGCGCGGGAGCCCCAGACGACATAATGAGATTAGTCAGAGGAGCATTCACCAAATTCAACTTCATAACAAAAACCATAAAGTGGGCACCAAGTTAAACCAAGTCCTAACGATATAAGCTGGGAAGATATAACTAAGGCAACACAGACCCCTAACTATGCCTAGAACAGATTAAACTCGGTGGCACTAGATGTATGCACAAGGCTTATTCCTTAAGAAAAAGGAGGAGTAGAAATGTAAAACAGAAAGAGACAGGCGCTCCCTCTACAGGCGACGGAAAAGAATAACAGGAAGCGGCCTAAAAGAGGGTCAATATATCTGAATATGCGTTAGGGGAGGACAATGGTCAGAGAAATTGCATGCATCGAAACTTAAGTCTAAAATGAATCCTTTAGGAGTCAGGAATCGCGGGAAGAACTTAAAGCCTAAATGAAATCGAAAGAAACCCAAAGTTATTTCTTCTCCTTTGCCAAATCAAAATCGAGAACAACGCCAGTATTGGGCCCCTACTTAACAAGATGGCGTCTACACAGGATGACAGCAAGGAAATGGATGTGAACTACTCAAGTTGCCATATGACTCAGTTTTTAGCACGCCGCTAACCAGACTGGAGTTGAAGATCAAATGAATTTTTTATGAGAGAGCCACAAAAAATTTGATGAACACAAGCATCCGATGTTATCCTGACGCCAAATGACCTTTCGACAGGGATAAATGGGGACCATGCCATGCACTCTGCCCAAGGGCCAGACTCTGGAACTCTGTGTTCATCAAGAACTGCAAGACAGCCCTATCACGAAGCCTTGTCATCTATGGAGAGGGAGCATGGACAACGGGGGTCGTTCCACAGTTACTAAAAAACAAACAGACGACATGGCCCCACTCCACCAAAGGGGGCAGTAAGCAACAGGCAAAGAACTACAGACTCAATTGCACAACATCCCATTTCTAAAAATCTTTGAAAGGGTCCTAAGAAGCAGATCACCACCCATCTAGAAACCCATCAGTTACACAACCCAGGGGCAAACATGGGATTTAGAACAGGTTCGCTCTTGTCTGTTCATATTGGATCACTACGACCAGGTCCTAAATGCACTAGAAGACAAAAGAATGCAGATGTAATATAGACTACTTTGCAAAAGCCTTCGACAAGTGTGACCATGGCGTAATAATATGCGCACCAAAATGCGGTGCTAAAGGAATAACAGGAAAAGTCGGTCGTGAGATCTATAATTTCCTCACTAACAGAACACAGAGAGTAGTCATCAAACAGAGTAAAGTCGAGGCAGCTCGGTGAAAAGCTCTGTTCCACAAGGCACAGTACTCGCTTCCCATCTTGTTCCTCATCCTCATATCCGACATAGACAAAGGAGTTCAGCCACAGCCCGTGTTCCTTTGCAGTGGACACCCCGAATCTGCATGACAGTGTCTTCCATTGCAGACAATGCAAGGATCCAGGCGGACATCAACCTCTCAAATTTTCATGGGCTGCAGGAAAACAATTGAAGTTCAACGATGAGAAATTTTCAATTACTCAGATATGGTAAACATGAGGAAATTAAATCTGCATCAGAGTACAAAACAAATTCTGGCCACAAATAGAGCGGAAACACCAACGTCAAAGACCTGGAAGTGATCATGTCGGAGGATTCTCACCTTCAAGGTGCCATAACATTGTATCAATCGCTATCTGCTAGAATATGACAGGAGGATAAGAGAAAACTTCAAAACTAGGGAGGCCAAGCCCATGAGGACATCTTCAGGTCACTTTGTTCTATCTAGGCTGGAATATTGCGGCACATAACAGCTCCTTCAAGCAGGTGTTGAAATTGCCGACCTAGAAAATGTACAGAGAACTTTCACGCGCGCATTAACGGAGATACAATCACCTCAATTATTGGGAGCGCTTGAGGTTCCTAAACCTGCATTTCCCTGGGAACGCAGGACCAGGAGGGAGTGATACTTGATTATATACACCTGGAAAATTCCTAGAGGGACTCGCTACCGAACTTGCACAACGGAGGAATCACTCACTACGAAAGCAAAGACTTGGCAAGCCGATGCACCATCCCCCCAATGAAAAGCAGGGGTGGTCACTAGCGGTTAAGAGACCATACAATAAATGTCAGGGGGCCCGAGACTGTTCAACTGCCTCCCAGCACACTTAAGGGGGATTACCTACAGACCCATGGCAGTCTTCAAGCTGGCAATGGACAAGCACCTAAAGTCAGTTCTGATCAGCGGGCTGTGGCTCGTACGTTGGTTTTGCGTTGCAAGCCAGCAGCAACAGCCTGGTTGATCAGGCTCTGATCCACCAGGAGGCCTGGTTCATCAGACCGGGCCGCGGGGGGCGTTGACCCCGGAACTCTCTCCAGGTCAAACTCCAGGTACTAATCGAGATACGGGTAACTTTGTTCCACAGTCAGCACTCCTGGCCCTGTATCACTCACTATTACCCCTATCTTACGTATGGAATTGAGCATGGGGTCAAACAACAACAAACCATCTCAGAACACTAATTACCCACAAAAGCTCCTGCAGTCAGAATGATAACCAAATTCCCGCTACAGGCAGCCACTTCACCAATATTCAAACTCTAAAACCTACTCACAATACCAAAAACACCATACTTATTACTGCACTTATTACATACACAGATAACACTTAAACTCTGATATAAACCCTCCCCTCAAATGTCTCTTCCACCTCAACAGAAAAACATGACCATAACACAAAGGGGGGGGGGGGAAACAGATCACTCTTTGATGTTCCTCGTGTCCACCTCACACTATGCAAAAACTCAATGCACATAAAAGGCCCTAAAATCTGGAATTCATTACCTGTAAATATAAAAGAAACACTATCTGTTTATAAATTCAAGTCTCTTCTCAAAAATCACTTACTAACCCCACAAACCACTTTAAATACTGAATATAACTGTATCTTATAAATTGTATATCATAAAATTTCTCATAATTGTATCACATAAATGTGTAACCTGAGACCCAATCAAACTTTGTTATTTTTAATTGCTTTACCTAACAGAATACTCCATTCTACTGAATGTATAGCAATGCATGCAACCATATGTCCTGTCTTTGTAAAACTCAAACTAATTGTTACTCAAGCTTAACCCTTTGAGGGTCGACAGGCTCTCTCCGAGACTCGTTCTCAGGGTAAGCCAAATTTAAAAAAAAAAAAAAAAAATTCTTATGAAAGATAGAGAATCTTTTTCCGATCATAATGGCACCAAAAGTATGAAATTTGATGGAAAACTTATGGAATTATGCTCCCACGAAGTTAACGGTCTCGGCAATGCTTATGCATCTGCGATTTTGCCCAATTTGAGCCCCATTTTCGACCAATTCCACTGTACTAGTCGACAAAAAACATGAACATTTCACTAGAACTCCATTTTTTCTATCGAATGAGTGCAAGAAACCACCCATTTACCAATTGGAACTATCCAGTACAGTGGTCAGAATTTAGCAATTTTGCCAATTTCACACAAATTTCAAAAGATGCCAATTTCCGAATAGGGTCCAGAATAAACAAGATAGACATTACTGGCACTAAAATGACATTTCCTCTGTTCATTAGTCATGTCTCAAGGCCCCTCTTACATTCTTTTGTGTTCCACTTTGAGTTTTTATTCTCACAAAAATAGAAGATTTACTGTTATGCAGACTACTGCATTAGTGTAAAAAATGGTATAAATAATATTGGCGCACTTGCAAAAGAATATTAGACTCATCAGTTGATGTGTATTGGACGCCTGGCATGATTTGTTTACTTTTGAACTTTGGTAAAAATCGAACATTTCTGCTACTTTGAGCTCAATTTCAAGGTACTTTTCTTTGGAAAACCAGTCATAATCATCTCAATTTCTGTAATATGTCTTCCATTCTACAAAATGAGACTATGAGAACTTGAATACAACCAATACAACACCATACGAAAATACAGTGCAATGTCGCTGTTTTATTCACCAAAAAATGGTCGTTTTTTTTTATTCTCATTACGCACTGTGTGCTGCAGAATTTTTTTTATATGTGCACCACTGACCACATAGACCCATTCTTTCATATGTAGGCCTACCAGCTTTCTCCCAACTAGATTTGAGGGTGCCAGATATTTAGGCGTACTAGTACTCAAAAACCCTGGGATTGTAAGCCGTACTAGTACGGCCGAAACCCTCAAGTGTTAATTGTTATCTGTTTAACAATAATGTTTTACCACTGAATCGTCATTGCTTAGTTAATCTTAAGATTATTTTAAGCCTGCCCATAATGCTCTGCATACAAGGGGCTTTGGCAGGGCTGCACTTAACTCTCTCATTTGTACTTCATCTGTATCTTGTTTCAAATTAATAAATTAATAAATAAATAAATAAATAAAAGTATGCCTACAGTCTTGGAGATTTTCTTGGTGATTTGTTGTAGTGTGTCCTACTTAAGGACTACTGTCAAAGGTGGATAACCTAGGGAAAAACTTTTTCCTTCTGTCAGTCTTGTGACTGATGATCCATTAAGCGTTATGTTAATTGGATCATTTGCAAAGCTTTGTTTCCAAAACTGAATGAAATATGTTTTATCAGTAATTCAGGGTAATTTGTTAGTCATCATCCAGGCAGATTATTTTCTGCAATTCCAGAGCATTGGGATGTGATTTGCAGTATGGACTTTGTTTGAGTGGGAAAAGACATATGTAGTGACATCTGCAAATTAATATGGAGTTTGGAGTAGCTGTGATGCATTTTGGTTTAGATCATTGTTGTAGATGAGAAAGAGGAGTGGTCCAAGAACACTTCTTGTGGGGACTCCTTACTCTGTTGGTTGAGTGGAAGAGTTTGCATCATTTGCATACACAATATTGGAGCTTCTGGTTTCTTTTTCTGTCTCAATAAACATGCTAGATAACAGGGATATCTTGCTACTCCTATCTTACCACTATTGGTAACACTTCACAGACACGCAATGCCATATATATATATATATATACATACAATCTAGGTTTTTCTCCTTTTTCTAAATAGTGCTCTTGTTCCTCTTTATTTATTCTATTGTCCATGGGGAAGTGGGAAAAGAATCTTCCTCCTTAAGCATGCGTTGTGTATGAGGCGACTAAAAATTGCCGGGAGCGAAGCAATGGATGTAGTAACACCTTCTCCTGTAGACATTTACTAAAAAAGAGATGAAGAAAAACTTTATAAACTGGGATGCTTTAAATGAGCGTGGATGTAGTGAAGATGACAAGAAACAGATGATGTATTGTGATGTTATGATGAAAAGAAGTTGGATGTCCTGGCTCTAGCGAAAACAAAGCTGAAGGGGGTCGGGGAGTTTCGGTGGGGGGAATAAATGGGATTAAATCTCGGGTATTCTGAGAGAGTTAGAGCAAAGGAAGGTGAGCAGTAATGTTAAATGATCAGTTATGGAGGAGAAGGAGAAAAGAAATATGAATGTGTAAATTCAAGAATTATGTGGATTAAGAAAAGGTTGATGCGAGAATGATCAAATAAGCGGTATGCACCTGGAAAGAAGGAACAGAGGAAGAGAGAATTTTGGAAATTTTAAGTGAATGTATGGGAGCCTTTAAACCAAGTGAGAAGTAATTGTGGTGGGGGGCCCTAAGCTAAATTTGATTTGTGGGAGAAACTTTTAGAGAGGGTGTTGTAGGGAAGTTTTTTGGTGCCCGGGTTAAATGAAATGGGAGCCCTTTGATTAAATTTGATAGAAAGGGGTTTTTGTTATAGTAATACATATTTTAAAAAAAAGAGGGAAAAAAAGTATACAAGATTGATGTAGGGCGAAATGACATAGTTTGATGGGTTAGTATTGGTGATAAAAGACTGTTGAGTAGATTTGGATTCATGTTTTTAAAAGGGGCCACAGATTTAAAAAATCACTTTCTAGTTGTAGCACGAGATAAAAGGGAGAGGGGTAAAAAAGAATAGAAAAAATCAGGAAGGAGAGGGAAGGTTTATAAACAAAGAGGAGGCAGTTAGGGTAAGATATAAACAGCTATTGGAGGATAGATGGGCTAATGAGAGCATAGGCAATGGGGTCGAAGAGGTATGGGGTAGGTTTAAAAATGTAGTGTTAGAGTGTTCAGCAGAAGTTTGTGGTTACAGGAAAGTGGGTGCGGGAGGGAAGAGGAGCGATTGGTGGAATGATGATGTGAAGAGAGTAGTTAGGGAGAAAAAGTTAGCATATGAGAAGTTTTTACAAAGTAGAAGTGATGCAAGGAGGGAAGAGTATATGGAGAAAAAGAGAGAGGTTAAGAGAGTGGTGAAGCAATGTAAAAAGAGAGCAAATGAGAGAGTGGGTGAGATGTTATCAACAAATTTTGTTGAAAATAAGAAAAAGTTTTGGAGTGAGATTAACAAGTTAAGAAAGCCTAGAGAACAAATGGATTTGTCAGTTAAAAATAGGAGAGGAGAATTATTAAATGGAGAGTTAGAGGTATTGGGAAGATAGAGGGAATATTTTGAGGAATTGTTAAATGTTGATGAAGATAGGGAAGCTGTGATTTCATGTATAGGGCAAGGAGGAACACCATCTTGTAGGAGTGAGGAAGAGCCAGTTGTGAGTGTGGGGGAAGTTCGTGAGGCAGTAGGTAAAATGAAAGGGGGTAAGGCAGCCGGGATTGATGGGATAAAGATAGAAATGTTAAAAGCAGGTGGGGATATAGTTTTGGAGTGGTTGGTGCAATTATTTAATAAATGTATGGAAGAGGGTAAGGTACCTAGGGATTGGCAGAGAGCATGCATAGTTCCTTTGTACAAAGGCAAAGGGTATAAAAGAGAGTGCAAAAATTATAAGGGGATAAGTCTGTTGAGTATACCTGGCAAAGTGTATGGTAGAGTTATTATTAAAAGAATTAAGAGTAAGACGAGGAATAGGATAGCAGATGAAAGGAGGCTTTAGGAAAGATAGGGGGTGTGTGGACCAGGTTTTTTACAGTGAAACATATAAGTGAACAGTATTTAGATAAGGCTAAAGAGGTCTTTGTGGCATTTATGGTTTTGGGAAAAGGTATATGACGGGGTGGATAGGGGGCAATGTGGCAGATGTTGCAGGTGTATGGTGTAGGAGGTAGGTTACTGAAAGCAGTGAAGAGTTTTTACGAGGATAGTGAGGCTCAAGTTAGAGTATGTAGGAAAGGGGAAAAAATTATTTCCCAGTAAAAGTAGGCCTTAGACAAGGAGTGTGATGTCACCGTCGTTGTTTAATATATTTATAGATGGGGTTGTAAGAGAAGTAAATGTGTGGGCCCTTGGCAAGAGGCGGGGGAGTTAAAAGATAAAGAATCACATATAAACTGGGAGTTGTCACAGTTGCTCTTGCTGATGACATTTGTGCTCTTGGGAGATTCTGAAGAGAAGTTGCAGAGATTGGTGGATAAATTTTGGGTTTAGGGTGTGCCAAAAGAAAGAAAATTGAAAGTGAATACAGGAAAGAGTAAGGTTATGAGGATAACAAAAAGATTAGGTGATGAAGATTGGATATCAGATTGGAGGGAGAGAGTAATGGAGGAGGTGAATGTATTCGGGATATTTGGGAGTGGACTTGTCAGCAGATGGGTCTATGAAAGATGAGGTGAAATCATAGAATTGATGAGGGGGAAAGGGTGAGTGGGGCACTTTGGAGTCTGTAGAGACAAAGAACTTTGTCCTTGGAGGCAAAGAGGGAATGTATGAGAGTATAGTTTTACCAACGCTCTTATATGGGTTGAAGCATGGGTGATGAATGTTGCAGCGAGGAGAAGGGTGGAGGCAGTGGAGATATCATGTCTGAGAGCAATGGGGTGGTGTGAATATAATGCAGAGAATTGTAGTTTGGAAGTTAGGAGGAGGTGCGGGATTTCCAAAACTTGTCCAGAGGGCTGAGGAAGGGTTGTTGAGGTGGTTCGGGGCATGTGGAGAGAATGGAGCGAAACAGAATAACTTCAAAGTGTATCAGTCTGTAGTGGAAGGAAGGCGGGTAGGGGTCGGCCTAGGAAAGGTTGGAGGGAGGGGGGTTAAGGGGTTTTGTTTTGCAAGGGGGTTGGACTTCCAGAGGCATGCATGAGCGTGTTTGATAGGAGTGAATGGAAACAAATGGTTTTTAATACTTGACGTGCTGTTGGAGTGTGAGCAAAGTAACATTTATGAAGGGATTCAGGGAAACCGGCAGGCCGGACTTGAGTCCTGGAGATGGGAAGTACAGTGCCTGCACTCTGAAGGAGGGGTGTTAATGTTGCAGTTTAAAAACTGTAGTGTAAAGCACCCTTCTGGCAAGACAGTGATGGAGTGAATGATGGTGAAAGTTTTTCTTTTTCGGGCCACCCTGCCTTGGTGGGAATCGGCCAGTGTGATAATAAAAATAAAAATATTGAGCTCTGTTGCTAAGGTATGATTTTAGGTAGTTGAGGGAGTGGCCTCTGATACCATAGTGCGTTAATTTTGGAGTAGAGCATTCATGGTCGACGTATTGAAAGCTTTACGTAAATCAATGAAAATGCCAT
>NC_069458.1:941328-980618 GCF_026875155.1 Cherax quadricarinatus | reverse complement strand
ATATTTGAAAGATTGTTTGCCGTATAGCAAATTTTGGCCATAATTTGACATCGCCGTATTAGTGGAATGCCGTAAGGCGAAATGCCATAAAGTGGGTCCCTACTGTATTATGAAAATAGATTACATATCTTCAAAGGTGGTATGAAAAAAACTGGAAAAGTCTATCTGAAATTCTTGGAACTAAAAAGTTATCCAAAAACAAGACAATCAAACTAACAAAATCAGATAATTCCCTACTCACACCTACTGAAACAGTGAACAGACTCATTGTTTTCTTCTCCACCATAGGAAAAAATCTAGCGAACAAAATACCAAGTGCAAACACCAGTCAATCAGACTTCCTCATAGGTACCTACCCAAATATGCTATTCCTAGCACCAAACAACCCCATAGAAGTTACACTCATCATAAACACCCTTAAAAACAAGACACAAGACATAAACAACTTCCCTGCTTTTATGTACAAAAAAGCTTCTCGAGTATTGTCACCAATTATTGCAATGCTCTTTAGCAAATCCATTGAATCATTTACCTTCCCAACAATCCTTAAAATAGCGAGGGCCACTCCTATCCACAAAGGTGACCAAACCGACTTGAATAACTATAGACCAGTATCTAACTTACCACTGCTCTCTAAAATCTTTGAAAAACTAATTCATAGATGGATCTGTTCCTACCTCATCTCACACAACATATTAAACCCTTGTCAGTTTGGATTCAGGAATAATAAAAGCACAAATGATGCTATCATACACATGCTAGAATTAATATATACTGCACTCAAAAAGAAAGAAGTCCCGCTGGGCATTTTCATTGATTTACGTAAAGCTTTCGATACGGTCGACCATGAACTGCTCTACTCCAAATTAACGCACTATGGTATCAGAGGCCACTCCCTCAACTACCTAAAATCATACCTTAGCAACAGAGCTCAATATTTTTATTTTTATCACACTGGCCGATTCCCACCAAGGCAGGGTGGCCCGAAAAAGAAAAACTTTCACCATCATTCACTCCATCACTGTCTTGCCAGAAGGGTGCTTTACACTACAGTTTTTAAACTGCAACATTAACACCCCTCCTTCAGAGTGCAGGCACTGTACTTCCCATCTCCAGGACTCAAGTCCGGCCTGCCGGTTTCCCTGAACCCCTTCATAAATGTTACTTTGCTCACACTCCAACAGCACGTCAAGTATTAAAAAACCATTTGTTTCCATTCACTCCTATCAAACACGCTCACGCATGCCTGCTGGAAGTCCAAGCCCCTCGCACACAAAACCTCCTTTACCCCTCCCTCCAACCTTTCCTAGGCCGACCCCTACCCCGCCTTCCTTCCACTACAGACTGATACACTCTTGAAGTTATTCTGTTTCGCTCCATTCTCTCCACATGTCCGAAACACCTCAACAACCCTTCCTCAGCCCTCTGGACAACAGTTTTGGTAACCCGCACCTCCTCCTAACTTCCAAACTCTGATCTCTGCATTATATTCACACCACCACATTGCTTTCAGACATGATATTCACTGCCTCCAGCCTTCTCCTCGCTGGAACATTCATCACCCCTGCTTCACACCCATATAAGAGCGTTTGGTAAAAACATATACTCTCATACATATCCCTCTTTGCCTCCAAGGACAACGTCTTTTCTCCAAAGACTCCTAAGTGCACCAGTCACCCTTTTTCCTCATCAATTCATGATTCACCTCATCTTTCATCGGTAGTACCTCCGCTGACACGTCACTCCCAACTATCTGAATACATTCACCTCCTCCTTACTCTCTCCCTCCAAATCTGATAAACCAATCTTCCTCACCTAATCTTTTTGTTATCCTATAACCTTACTCTTTCTGTATTCACTTTCAATTTTCTTCTTTTGCACACCCTACAATTTCATCACCAATCTCTGCAACTTCTCTTCCGAATCTCCCAAGCGCACAGTGTCATCAGCAAAGCGCACCACTGTTGACAACTCCCACTTATGTGTGATTCTTTATCTTTTTAAAACCCTTTGAGAGGTTTTGGACGTACTAGGTATGTCTGCGTAGGGGTTTTTTGACGTACTAGTACGCATAAAATTCTAGCACTGTCAAATCTCTCAGGAAAAGGGCTGATAGGCCTAGATGTGAGAGAATGGGTCGTGTGGTGGGTGTGCGGCAGTAGGGAAAAAATTCTGGGACCCAGTGGTGCATTGTGGGAATGCCAGCATAGTACACATGTCCACTGTGCCTGCTGTAGAAGTTCCTCACTCTGGGCGAATTGGGACACACTTTTGTTCCCAGGTGACAGTTCTAATATCAGATGAAGTGACAGTGAAGATGAGTTTTCAAAGTTCTGGTGAGGTTTCGGACTGAAACTAATGGACATAATATGGTAAAAGGAGGAAAACCAGACAACCCGTGCCTTACATCTGGTGCTGGGCCATCATGTTCACGTTCAGTTTGTACAGAATTCAAGAGGAAACTCCTATTTTCCCAAAGTCCCAGACTCAGATGTGAGCATTGGTGATGATAGTGATAGTGATTATGATACAATCTCTTCAAAACTTGTTCAAGAATGGAAGGAGGAGGAGGAGGCCAGAGGAGGAGGAGGAGGGAGGAGGAAGAAGAGGAGGAGGAGGCGGAGGAAGAGGAGGAGGTGGAGGAAGAGAGGAGGAGGGGTAAGAGGAAGAAGAGGAGGATGGAAAGAGAAGCAAGAATACGTAATAATAACAATAATACATAATAATAATAATACATAATAATAATACATAATAATAATAATAATACGTAATAATAATAATAATATGTAATAATAAATGTTTACCCATGACAGTAACAAGATAAGGGGAGATAAGTAAGTAAGTAAATTTATTCAGGTATACACAAATACAGTTACATAGAATTATCATACATAGCAGCATATGTGTAGAGAACCTAGGATAACCCAAAAAAGTCAGACAGAGTGACTTATTTCCATTGGGGTCCTTTTACCTTATTATTATAATATAAAGGTTATAATATTTTCTTATTATTCTACAATGAAGATAACATCTTATTATCATACTAAAAAGACTATCTACAATACGAGGGTCATTACTAGGAATAAGGTAAAATTTACACGTATTTTAGCTAAAAAATAGAAAATCATTCCCCTCCCTTTCTGTAGCTTCATTCATCAGACACTTTTTGGCAGTCTTCTTGAACTGGTTCATGCTATGACTGGCTTTAACATGTGCGGGCAGTCTGTTCCATTCCTTTATTGCTGTACAATAAAAGGTGTTTGAAGCCTGGCCACTGACTGTGGGTACTACAAAGTTGTGCTCTCTCCCCCTAGTACTATGATTGCTTTGGTTCCCAACCTTGACAAAATTGACAGCAAGATATTCTGGACACTGTTCGTGAGCAATTTTATAAACATGATTTAGCTTCAGTTGTTTTACTCTGTCTTCAACATTCAACATATCCAACTGCTGTAATTCATCCTGGCCTACATGTTTCTGGTCCCAGCCCCAGGATGAATCTTACGATTTTGTTCTGGGTGATTTGCAGTCTATCTTTCAGTTTTTTTGTCAAGGCAGAGTACCATGAAGAGCAAGCGTAATCCATATGGCATTGTATAAGGGCTAGACATAGGGTCCTGCGAGCCTCAGTAGGTAGACACTGTGCTTGTCTATACAGGAACTTCAGTCTGGCATTCGCTTTCTTTACTACACTGTTCCCTATCAATTCTCCTGACATGCATGGGTCAAAGGGGATTCCCAGATATTTTACTGATGAAACCAAAGTGATGGACTCCCCATTACACTGAACATTAAAATTATTTACCCTTCTCAGTTTATGTTTCGTTCCAAAGAGAATGGCTTCAGTTTTCCCTAGGTGTAATGATAGTTTGTTGTCTACTAACCATTTGCTGCAGGACTCCAGTTCCAGTGTTAAAACATTAGCAATATCTTGTGGGTCTTTACCTGTCACTAACAGAGCACTGTCATCTGCATACAGTAGGAGTTTGCACTTGACACTGATAGGCATGTCATTGAAACATCAGATAACATCTGATAGGTGCTGACGTTTGATGAGGGTAAATGAGGGTGTAGCCGATACCAAAAGATTACATGAACATCACTCTCCCTTTGTTTTTGCTGGTATACTAACATTTCTGTCTATTTGTCTGTCTGTCAAGCTCCCTGTCTATCTGTCTATTCATATAGCTCTCTGTCTCAGAGAGCCACAAGACTGCGTCATCACTTTTACTCACATCTTCAAGCGGAGTACAGCACTTTGTCTGGATTTCTTGGGTTATCCTAGGTAATTTATACTATGTATACTTGCATTTATGTGTACCTGTGAGACAGAGATAGACAGACAGATAGAAAAAGAGACAGAGTAAAAGATATAGAATGAGGGAGAAAGATAATTAGATAGAATGGAGGGGAAGCAGCATCCAACCCCATTGTTTTGACAGGCGGGAGGGGGAGTGAGTAATGAGACAATATGTCACTTTGACAGCTGCCGACTCCTGGTAATTTACACTATGGAGGAGGAGGAGAAGGAGAAGGAGGAAGAGGAAGAGTAGGAGGAAGAGTAGGGGGAAGAGGAAGAGGAGGAAGAGGAAGAGGAAGAAGAGGAGGAAGAGGAATAGTAGGAGGAAGAGTAGGGGAAAAGGAGGAAGAGGAAAAGGAGGAGAGGAGGAGAGGAGGAAGAGAGGAGGAAGAGAAAAGAGGTAGGAGGAGGGAAGAGGAGGAGGAGAGGAGGGAGAGGAAGAGGAAGAGCAGGAGTAAGAGGAGGAGGAGGAGGAAGAGGAAGAGAATAGTAGGAGGAAGATTAGGGGGAAGAGGAGGAAGAGGTAAGAGTAGGAGGAAGAGTAGGGGAAGAGGAGGAGAGGAAGAAGAGGAGGAGGAGCAAGAGGAGGAGGAGGAGGAAGAGGAGGAGTAAGAAGAGGAAGAGGAAGAGTAGGAGGAAGAGGAAGAGGAGGAGGAGGAGGAAGAGTAGGGGGAAGAGGAAGAAGAGGAGAAGGATGAGGAAGAGGAGGAGGAGGAAGAAGAGGAAGAAGATGATGTAATAATATTTTTCCTTTGAAACAAGAAAAAAAAATCCACCCCATGACAGTGACAAGATAAGGGGAGATAACATCTGATAAGAGATGACTTTTGATGAGCATAAACGAGGGTGGAACTGATAATAAAAGATTAGATGAACATCGCCCTCCCTTTGTTTCTGCTGGTACACTAACATTTCTGTCTGTATATTTGTCTGTCAAGCTCCCTGTCTATCTGTCTAGCTCTCTGTCTCAGAGAGCCACAAGACTGGTCATCACTTTTACTCACATCTTCAAGCGGAGTACAGCACTTTGTCTGGATTTCTTGGGTTGTCCTAGGTAATTTATACTATGTATACTTGTATTTATGTGTACCTGTGAGACAGAGATAGACAGACAGAAAGAGAGAGACAGATTGAAAGAGATAGAATGAGGGAGAAAGATAAAACACCATTGTGTATGACACCATGTTTCAGAGTTCCACAAGCTGCAGAACTAATAGGAATATGTTCAGTGACTGTATATTGGTATATATATTATAGAACAATAGTAATAAACAATGTTTTGTATTGTTTGTTTTTGTAAACAAGTTTTGTAAACAATATATTGATAATTATGTTGTGTGCTTATTGTGTTGTATACAACGAGTGTATATATGTACATTGCACCTTACTTTGGTCTCCAGGCCACATAAGTTATGTGAAAAAATAAAATAGTGAAAAAAACAACAAACCTTCAAATACAAGTAAATCAAAGTTTACCGGGTGAGCGGCAGTCGCCGCTGTTGCCATACGGGGCTCATTTTCTGCAAACTTTACGCCTCCATATCTCCGTAAGTATTGATGGTAAAATTTTTTTGTTTATCCTATAATGTTTAGAAAAAAAAACTCTATTTTTTCATGAGAAAAAAAAATTTTTTTTTTGAAATTTGGCCGACCCTGAGAACGAGTTTCGGAGAGGGCCTGTCGACCCTCAAAGGGTTAACTCCACGCCTCTTGCCAAGACCCACACATTTACTTCTCTTACAACCCCATCTATAAATATATTAAACAACGACGGTGACATCACACATCCTTGTCTAAGGCCTACTTTTACTGGGAAATAATTTCCCTCTTTCCTACATACTCTAACTTGAGCCTCACTATCCTCGTAAAAACTCTTCACTGCTTTCAGTAACCTACCTCCTACACCATACACCTGCAACATCTGCCACATTGCCCCCCTATCCACCCTGTCATATGCCTTTTCCAAATCCATAAATGCCACAAAGACCTCTTTAGCCTTATCTAAATACTGTTCACTTATATGTTTCACTGTAAACACCTGGTCCACACACCCCCTATCTTTCCTAAAGCCTCCTTGTTCATCTGCTATCCTATTCTCCGTCTTACTCTTAATTCTTTCAATAATAACTCTACCATACACTTTGCCAGGTATACTCAACAGACTTATCCCCTTATAATTTTTGCACTCTTTTTTATACCCTTTGCCTTTGTACAAAGGAACTATGCATGCTCTCTGCCAATCCCTAGGTACCTTACCCTCTTCTATACATTTATTAAATAATTGCACCAACCACTCCAAAACTATATCCCGACCTGCTTTTAACATTTCTATCTATCCCATCAATCCCGGCTGCCTTACCCCCTTTCATTTTACCTACTGCCTCACGAACTTCCCCCAAACTCACAACTGGCTCTTCCTCACTCCTACAAGATGGTGTTCCTCCTTGTCCTATTCATGAAATCACAGCTTCCCTATCTTCATCAACATTTAACAATTCCTCAAAATATTCCCTCCATCTTCCCAATACCTCTAACTCTCCATTTAATAACTCTCTTCTCCTATTTTTAACTGACAAATCCATTTGTTCTCTAGGCTTTCTTAACTTGTTAATCTCACTCCAAAACTTTTTCTTATTTTCAACAAAATTTGTTGATAACATCTCACCCATCTCTCATTTGCTCTCTTTTTACATTGCTTCACCACTCTCTTAACCTCTCTCTTTTTCTCCATATACTCTTCCCTCCTTGCATCACTTCTACTTTGTAAAACTTCTCATATGCTAACTTTTTCTCCCTTACTACTCTCTTCACATCATCATTCCACCAATCGCTCCTCTTCCCTCCCGCACCACTTTCCTGTAACCACAAACTTCTGCTGAACACTCTAACACTACATTTTAAACCTACCCCATACCTCTTCCCCCCCATTGCCTATGCTCTCATTACCCCATCAAACCTCCAATAGCTGTTTAAACCCTTACCCAAACTGCCTCCTCTTTTATTTATAAACCTTCACCTCTCTTTTCCCCGGGATTTTTTTTTTTCAAATCTCCATGTTTTCCCATCACCTTTTTCTCTCAGTGTAGCTACAAAAGAAAGTGTCTGAAAAATCTGTGGCCCCTCTATAAACTGTACATCCTAAGCCCTTACTAAACAGCCCCTTTTATCTACCAATACAAAACCCCAACAAAAAAAACGTCATTTCGCCAACTCAAAATCTTGTATACTTATTTATCCTTTTTTTCTTAAAATATGTATTCCCCTAAAACCAAAACCCCCTTTCTATACAAAGTTCAATAAAAGGGGCTCCCATTTCTTTTACCCCCGGGCCCCCCAAACTTCCCTACCAAACCCCCCCTCTCAAAAAGGGTTTCTCCTACAAATCCTTTCCGCATTCAGGTCCCCTACCACAATTACCCTCTCACGGGGTTCAAAGCTCCAATACATTCATTTAAACATCCCCCAAAATCTCTCTCTCCCTCTGCATTCCTCACTTCTCCGGGGGGGCATACACGTTTATTATGACCCACTTCCCCACATCCAATTTTTTACTTTAATCCACAAAAAATTCTGAATTTACACTTTCATATTCCTTTTTCCCCTTTCCATAACTGACTTTTAACTTTAAACTGCTACCCCTTTCCTTTTTCTCAACTCTCTCAGAAACCCCATTTTTAAATCCCCTTTTTATTTCCCCCCCCACCGAAACTCCCCTCCCCCGTCAGCTTGTTTCGCTTAGGCCAGGAAAACCAACTTCTTTCATTCATAAATCAGCAATCACTGTTTCTTGTCATCTGCACTACTTTCCACGCACATTTAAGCATCCCATTTTTAAAAAATTTTTTTTTCTTCTCTTTTTTTAGAAAATTGTCTACGGGAAAAGGGGGTTTACTACCCATTGCCCCCGGGCTTTTTGGGTCGCCTCATACGACACGCATGGTTTAAATGGAGGAAAGATTTTTTTCCCATTTCCCCCATGGAAAATTTAAGAAAAATAAAAAAACAAGAGCTTTTTTAAAAAAAGGGAAAAAAACCCTAATTATGTATATATATAGGGCATGTGCGGCCCCTGTGAATGTGCCCAAAAGTGTAAGTGGGAAAAAACCAATATTTTCCCTGTTATCTAGCATTTTTATGAACAGAAAAAAAAAAAAAAAACCAGAGCTCAATAGGGTGTATGCAAATAAAGCAAACTCTTCCACCCCAACCAATCACAGTAGGAGCCCCACAAGGGATTTTCCCTTTGGACCCACTCCTCTTTCTAAAATTCTACATCAATAAACTACCAAATGCCCCACACTCCCAAAACCCATATTTTTTTGCAGAGGGACACATATGTCTTTTCCCCCCCCAAACACAGTCATACTACCCAAACACACCAATTCCGAATTGCAAAAAATATCTCCCCTGTGATGACTAACAAACTTACCCTGAATACTAAAAAAACCTATTTCATTCATTTGGAAACAAACTCCCAAATGACCCCAATTAAAAAATAACGCTAAATGGATCATCATTAAACAAGACTGACAGAAAAAATTTAAGGTTTTAATCCACCTTGAAAAAAAAAAAATAGTTTTTAATTTTCGGGACACACAAAACAAAAAATTTCCCAAAGAAAATCCCCAAAGGGACTGTGGGCATACTTTATTTTTTTAAATTTTATTTAAAAATTTTGAACTGTTTACAGAGAAGTAAAAAATTTAAAGGGACTTTTTAAGTGCACATGCCAAAGCCCCTTGTATGCAGGGGCATTAGGGGCCGGGCCCCCCTTAAAAATTAACTTAAGAAAAACTAAGCAATGATGTTTTTCAGGGGTTTAAAACATTATTGTAAAAGATAAAAATTAAACCCTTTTTGGAGGGTTTCGGGCGAACAAAGTAGGGCCCCCCCTTACAATCCAGGTTTTTGACGAAACAGTACGCCTAAATTCTGGCACCCTAAAATCTAGGGGGGAGAAAGCTGGTAGGCCTACAAAAGAAAAATGGGCCCTATGTGGCCCATGTGCACAGAAATAAAAAAAATCCTGCAGCACAAAAGTGCTAATAAAGAAAAAAAAAACTGCCCTTTTTTTTTGGAATAAAACAGCGCCCTTGCACTGTTTTTTTCGTTGGTATTTATTGTTGTATTCAAAGTTTTTTTGGGTCTCATTTTGTAGAATAAAGCCCATATTACGGGAAATTGAGAGTTTAATGCCCTTTTTTTCAAAAGAAAGTACCTTTAAAAATTGACTAAAAAGGAGCAAAAATTTGGTTCTTTTTTTTCCAAATTTCCCAAAAGTAAAAAAATCTTTCCCCAGGCCCCCAATACACATCAACTGGTGAGTCTAATATTCTTTCCCAAGGCGCCAATTTTAAATTTATACCTTTTTTTTCACTAATGCTGTAGCCCTGCATAACAGTAAACTTCTATTTTTTGTGAGAAAAAAAACTCAAAGTGGAACAAAAAAGAAGGTAAGAGGGGCCTTGAAAACATGACTAATGAACAGGGGAAATGCCATTTTGGGTGCCAGTAATGTCAATCTTTTTTAAATTCTGGACCCTATTGGAAAATTTGGGCATCTTTTGAAATTTGTGTAAAAATTGGGGCAAAATTGCTAAATTTTTTACCACTTACTGGATAGTTCCAATTAAAAAATTTGGGTGGTTTCCTTCACTCATTCGATAGAAAAAAGGGAGTTCTAGTGAAATGTTCATTTTTTTTGGGGGGGTCGACAAGTACAGGGGAATTGGTCGAAAATGGGGCTAAATTTTGGGCAAAATGGGCAGATAAATAACATTCCCGAACCGTTAACTGGGGCGGGAGCAAAATTTCCATAATTTTTTCCATAAAATTTCATACTTTTGGTGCCCTTTAAGACGGGAAAAAAATTCCTATCTTTTATAAAAATTTTTTTTTTTTTTTTTTTTAAAATTTTGGGTTACCCTGAGAACGAGTCTCGGGGAGGGCCCGTCCCACCCCCAAAGGGTTAACTTGAGTAAAAAATTTTTTTGGGGTTTTTCAAAACAGGGCAAAGGTTGCATGCATTGCTATACGTTCAGTAGAATGGAGTAAATTTTGTTAGGTAAACAAAAAAAAAACAAAATTTTAATTGGGGCTCAGGTTTCCCATTTTTGTGATACAATTATGGAAATTTTTATGATATACAATTTATAAGAAAACAGTTAAATTTAGAAAATTTTTGTGTTGGGGGGTTATAAAATGTATTTTAGAAGGAAATTGAATTTATAAACAGAAAATGTTTTTTTTTAAAATTTTTTCAGGGAATGAATTCCAAAATTTTAGGGCCTTTTAAAGTGCAAATTTAAATTTTTTCATAACGTTTGATGGCCCCGAGGAAAATCAAAAAGTGGGTCTGTGCCTTGGGTTTTGGTCATGTTTGTTTAGGGTTTGGGGAAAGGAACATTTGAGGGGGGGTGGGATATCAATTTTAAATGTTTTTGTGTAATGTAAAATGCTTAAAAGTAAGGGATGTTTTGGGATTGTGAGTAGGTTTTTGGAAATTTTGAATATTGGTGAATGTGCTGCTGTAGCGGGAATTTGTTTTTCATTCTGACTGCAGCCTTTGTTGGGGAATTTGTGGGGCTGAGATGGTTTTTTGTTGTTTTAGCCCCATGCACCAAAATTTCCCTGGTGAGATAGGGGTAAATAAAATGAAATGGGAAAAAGGGCCAGGGGGGCGACTGTGGAACAAAGTACCAGTATCTTCGAAAAAAAAAAATTTTTGCCTACTGTAAAAGGAAAAATTTTTTTGGGGGTTTCTTGTATAAAGTGTTGAAATTTGATTTTTGTTACAATGGATTTCCAAAGGATTTTTCCCCCTGTGACTTTGTGATAGGTATCCCCTTTTTATTATGAAAAAGGGAATCTGTTTGCTCTTACCAAAATGAGGAAATAGGTTTTGCCCAAAGGGTTTTAAATAAGTTTTTTTGCCTCATTTGGGTAGATATTTTCCCTTTTAAAAAAGTATTTACATATTGGCTAGCATGACTGGGCTCGGGGGAGAAAAGACATATGTAGTTGGTTTATCTGCAATCCCCTGTGGGTTTTTAGTAGTTTGGGGAAAATTTGGTAGGTCATTTATTTTAAAATAGAAAAAGAGAATAGGGGGCCAAACGCTTCGCGTGGGGCACCAACGTAATTGGGTTTTTGTGGAAGAAATTTGCCCCCCTTTTTTTTAAAAAAAAAATATTGGCTTCTTTTGCGAGGTTTAAGACTTTAGGTAGTTGAGGGAAATGCCCTCTTTTACCCTAGGTGACAATTTTTTTTGGGGGGGGCAAATCATGGTCCCAAATGGGATCAAAAGCTTTACCTAAGTCCAAAGAAGATCCCCAGTGGGACTTTTTTTTCCTCTATTGCAGTGTATATATTTTCCCAGCTGTGTATAATAGCAAACATTAGATTTTTTTTGGCCTGGAAACCCAAAATTTGGGAGGGTTTAGTATGTTTTTGGGAGATGAGGTAGGAATAAATTCGCTTATGAATGAATTTTTCGAAGATTTTAGAGAGAGGGTGTAAGTTGGGTATTTGGCCCCATAGTTTTTTTGAAGTCTGTTTGGTCCCCCCCTTTATGGAAATTTGGGGTGACCCTTGCCCATTTTGGGAAATGTAGGGGAAAGGGAGAGGGTTCTATGGGGTTTTTTTAAAGAAAATGTTTCAATGATTGGGGATATATACTTGTGATGCTTTTTTCCCGGGGAGAAGGTGGTAAGGTGTTTAAATCTCCTGCCTTGTTTTTTAGTTGGGGTTGATAATATGGGGACTTCAGTTGGGGTTTGTCGGGGGCTTTTGGAAAAGTGTGCGAGAGTTTTCCCAAATTTAGGTAATCACTGGGGGGTATTTTTAGCTTGGGATTTTTTTTGGCAAAAGGTTTTTTTCCCAAGTGGAGAAGAAATTATTTATCTGTTTAACTGTTTTAGTTTTGGGGAGTTTGGGTTCATTTTTTTTGTTTGTTTAATTTTTCCCATTTCGTGATATCTTTTTGTTCCTAGAATTTTTGTTTGGGTTTTCCCCCGGGCTTTTTTAGTCACCAACGTAAGTTGGATAATTTTTTTTTTTATTAAACACACTGGCCGGGTTTCCCCCCCAAGGCAGGGGGGCCCGAAAAAAAAAAAACTTTCCCCCATCATTAACTCCATCCCCTGTCTTGCCAGAAGGGGGCTTTACCTACAGTTTTTTTTTAAATGCAACATTAACACCCCTCCTTTAGAGTGGGAGGGACTGTACTTCCCATCTTCCCCAAGGGGGAAAAAATCAATCCGGCCCGCCGGGTTTTCCCGAAACCCTTCATAAATGTTACTTTGCTTTACACTCCAACAGCAAAGTCAAGTATTAAAAACCATTTTTTCTCCTTCACTCCTATCAAACACGCTCCCCCGCATGGGTGCTGGAAATCCAAGCCCCTCGCACAAAAAAACCCTTCCCTTTTTCCCCCCCCCTCCAACCCTTCCTAGGGCCACCCCTACCCCCCCCCCTTCCTTCCACTAAAAGACTGAAACACTCTTGAAAATTATTCTGTTTCGCTCCATTCTCCTGCATGTCCGAACCACCTCAACAACCCTTCCTCAGCCCTTTTGGACAACAGTTTTGGTAAACCCGCACCTTTCCCCCTAACTTCCAAACACGAATTCTCTGCATTATATTCACACCACACATTGCCCTCAGACATGACATCTCCACTGCCTCCAGCCTTCTCCTCGCTGCAACATTCATCACCCATGCTTCACACCCATATAAGAGCGTTGGTAAAACTATACTCTCATACATTCCCCTCTTTGCCTCCAAGGACAAAGTTCTCTGTCTCCACAGACTCCTAAGTGCACCACTCACTCTTTTTCCCTCATCAATTCTATGATTCACCTCATCTTTCATAGAACCCATCCGCTGACACGTCCACTCCCAAATATCTGAATACGTTCACCTCCTCCATACTCTCTCCCTCCAATCTGATATTCAATCTTTCATCACCTAATCTTTTTGTTATCCTCATAACCTTACTCTTTCCTGTATTCACCTTTAATTTTCTTCTTTTGCACACCCTACCAAATTCATCCACCAATCTCTGCAGCTTCTCTTCAGATCTCCCAAGAGCACAGTGTCATCAGCAAAGAGCAGCTGTGACAACTCCCACCCTGTGTGTGATTCTTTATCTTTTAACTCCACGCCTCTTGCCAAGACCCTCGCATTTACTTCTCTTACAACCCCATCTATAAATATATTAAACAACCCACGGTGACATCACACATCCTTGTCTAAGGCCTACTTTTACTGGGAAAAAATTTCCCTCTTTTCTACATACTCTAACTTGAGCCTCACTATCCTCGTAAAAAACTCTTCACTGCTTTCAGTAACCTACCTCCTACACCATACACTTGCAACATCTGCCACATTGCCCCCCTATCCACCCTGTCATACGCCTTTTCCAAATCCATAAATGCCACAAAGACCTCTTTAGCCTTATCTAAATACTGTTCACTTATATGTTTCACTGTAAACACCTGGTCCACACACCCCCTACCTTTCCTAAAGCCTCCTTGTTCATCTGCTATCCTATTCTCCGTCTTACTCTTAATTCTTTCAATTATTAACTCTACCATACACTTTACCAGGTACACTCAACAGACTTATCCCCTATAATTTTTGCACTCTCTTTTATCCCCTTTGCCTTTATACAAAGGAACTATGCATGCTCTCTGCCAATCCCTAGGTACCTTACCCTCTTCCATACATTTATTAAATAATCGCACCAACCACCCAAAACTATATCCCCACCTGCTTTTAAAATTTCTATCTTTATCCCATCAATCCCGGCTGCCTTACCCCCTTTCATTTTACCTACTGCCTCACGAACTTCCCCCACACTCACAACTGGCTCTTCCTCACTCCTACAAGATGTTATTCCTCCTTGCCCTATACACGAAATCACAGCTTCCCTATCTTCATCAACATTTAACAATTCCTCAAAATATTCCCTCCATCTTCCCAATACCTCTAACTCTCCATTTTAATAACTCTCCTCTCCTATTTTAACTGACAAATCCATTTGTTCTCTAGGCTTCCTTAACTTGTTAATCTCACACCCAAACTTTTTCTTATTTTCAACAAAATTTGTTGATAACAGCTCACCCACCCTCTCATTTGTCTCTCTTTTTTACATTGCTTCAACCACTCTCTTAACCGTCCTTCTCTTTTTCTATCCATATACTCTCCCTCCATCCTGCAATCACTTCTACTTGTAAAAACTTCTCATATGTCTAACTTTTTCTCCCATTACTACTCTCTTTAAACATCATCATTTTCCCACCAATCGCTCCTCATCCCTTCCTGCACCCACTTTCCTGTAACCCACAAACTTCAGCTGAAACACTCTAACACTACATTATTAAGACCTACCCCATTCCTCTTCGACCCCATTGCCTATCTCTCATTAGCCCAATTTTTCAATCCAACCCAATAGCTGTTTATATCTTACCCTAACTGCCTCCTCTTTAGTTTATAAACCTTCACCTCTCTCTTCCCTGATGCTTCTATTACTCCTGTATCCCATCTACCTTTTTACTCCTCTCATTGTATCTACAACTAGAAGTGATCTGATATATTCTGTGGCCCCTCGATAAACATTGTACATCCTGAAGGAGTTACTCAACAGTCTTTAATCTACCAATACATAAACCCAACAAACTACTGTCATTTCGCCCAACATCAATACGTGTAATATTTCTTTATCCTCTTTTTCTTAAAATATGTTATACCTATAACTAAAATCCCCTTTCTTACAAAGTTCATTCAAAGGCTCCCATTAATCATATTACGCCTGGCACCCCAAACTTACCTACCATCCCACCCTCTCTAAAAGTTTCTCCAACTTTAGCATTCATGTCCCCTACCAACAATTACTCTCACACTTGGTTTCAAAGGCTTCCTATACATTCACTTCAAATCTCCTCAAAATCTCTCTCTCTCCCTGCATTCCTCTCCTTCTCCAGGTGCATACACGCTTATTATGACCCACTTCTCGCATCCAACCTTTACTTTAATGCCACATAATTCTTGTATTTACACATCAATTCTCTTTTCTCCTTCATAACTGATCCATATTAACATTACTGCTACCCCTTCCCTTTGCTCTAGACGTCTCGTCAGAATAACTCCAGATTTAATCCCATTTATTTTCCCCCCACTGAAACCTCCTACCCCCGTTCAGCTTGTTTCGCTTAGAAGCCAGGAATCATCCAACTTCTTTTCATTCCATTAACCATCATCAATCAACTTTTCTTGTCATCCGCCGACTACCCATCCACGCACGATTTAAAAAACAACCCAGTAATTTATAAAGTTTTTCTTCTTCTCTTTTTTAGTAAATGTATACAGTAAAGGGGATACTAGCCCATTGCTCCCGCATTTAAGTCTGTCCTCATACGACACGCAAAACGCTTGCTTACGGAGGAAAGATTCATTTCCACTGACCCCATGGACAATAGAAGAAATAAAAAAGAACAAGGAGCTATTTAGAATAAGGAGTAAAAACCTAGATGTATGTATAATATATAAAGCATGTGCGTGTCTGTGAAGTGTGACCAAAGTGTAAGTAGAGTATCAAGAAACCCTAGTTATCTAGCGTGTTATATGAGACAGAAAAAAAAGAAAACCACAATCCTAATCATCATGCAAAACAGTTACAGGTTTTTGTTTCACAGTCATCTGGCAGGACGGTAGTCTAACTTCCCTGGTGGTGCTGTCAACCAACCTATAATACAGTTTTTTTAGGCCTTCTTATCAGCTGGTTAGGATTGACGAGTAGACGTTTTGTTTGGTCTCGTGGTTTATGTGGACTATTCTGTACAGTTTTCGTATAGTTGGCTTTGTATTTATGGATAATGAGGTTGCTGTGTGTTAGCCAGGACTGTTCAAAATCCTCTTACTGTCATCTGTTAGTTTTTTTTGGGCAGATGCTATGTTTGTAGGAGGAATTGGGGCTTTTTTAAGAAAAATATTAATACCTTCAACAAATCTGTATAGATTTCTAAGACTCATGTACCTAGTCAATGTTGTCACCTTGTCTACCTCATTGTGAAGTCTGAAAGTGACTTTAGTAGTGTCTTGGTAATTTCGCAAGATTTGTGATGGGAAGGTAGGGTAGTGATCCTGTGGTAATTATCTGTGATTATGCTTGATTTAAAGGTGAAATGTTGATGGTCCAGAATGAGTCTAGTAGGGAAACACTAGTCTCTGTACCTCTTGTAGCTTTTTGTTACAGCTTGTGCAACATGCAGTTACTCATAGTGTTTGTGAATTCAGTAACGTGTGTGTCCCGGGTCTTGCATGATATTTATAATGAAGTCTCCAGAGAGTAGTAAGAATCTTTGTCATAGCTAGCAATCAGTATCATACTTCCTAGGTTTTCACTAAAACGGCCTAATGTTTGACTGTGGTAACTCTGTAGATGTTTTATCTACTGTGAGAGGGTTTTGTAGGTATTTGATTTGAATTTAGCTATAAATATTCCCCAGTTCATCCCTTGTGCAAGTATTAGTGAAACATTTTAGTTGGTCCTGAGTATATATAGCTGGTGCCACCTGCCCTTTGTCTATCTTGCCTACAGTTGAGTATGGTTGTGTAACCATAGAATGGCATAGAAATCTGTAAGTATCTGGTTTTAGCCAGGTTTCAGTGAGAGTTATGATGGATATAACTGTGCATGCAGGGAATTTAGGTAATGCTATGAGGTCATCGTAATTTTATTAAAAGATCTGATATTGTAGTTAAAGACAGTTATGTTTTTTGTTGGCTCTGAGAAGTGCCTTTAAATGTTTCTCTGTGTAGATTTACCTGGAGTATACCTGAAAGAGGTTCCGGGGTCAACGCTCTGAGGCGTGGCCCGGTCCTGTGACCAGGCCTCTTTGATTCATTTAAGTCATTCAATAAGAGGTTGGTATCAGGATCAATGGCTTGTTTTCAAAAGATTTATAGTGAAATCAATAGTTAGAATTAAGTATAAACAAAAGTAAAAATACAGCTACCTAACCGACTATGACGACCGAGTTCGGTCCGAGAAACCGGTCGTAAGTCGAAATGGTCGTAAGTCGAACTTTACTACTGAAATCAACAAAAAAAAATTTGTAATGACTTTATTTTATTGTTTTATTTCGTAATTTCATGCTTACCTATTTACTTTTTATGCTGTAGTAAGTCCTCCCTCACAAATCCGGAATCATTGGGACCTGTAGTGTGCTGGATTACTGAGTTTGCTGGATTACAAAGTGGTTAGGTTATAATACACTTAATAAAATTAGCCAACTTGACTTACACAAAGTTCATTGAACATCGGCAAAAATTGAACATTTCCTCTACTTTGAGCTCAATTTCAAGGTACTTTTCATCATGAAGGCAATCAAAATCATGTCTATTTCTGTAATATATCCTCCATTCTATCAAATGAGTCCAAAAAAACAAGAATACAAAAATAAAAACCATACGAAAACATACTGCAAAGAGGCGGCTAATGGCTGAGAAGTGAACTCCCTTATTTATCGTCCGTCTTTTTTATTTTTGTTGTACGTTAAGAAGCATCTTTCCATCATACATTGCCCAAGTTTCAATGAGATAGCCCAACAACAACCGAGAAAAAAAAAAAAAAATTTACCAAAAAATCATAATAAATGGCAAGCCCAAGCCAGGTACTGAAAAAGACCACTTCTGGTCTGACTTTTTCTGGGTTAATCCCCGGTTCTCTATTCATACACTTCTAGATGATAATCTTGTAACTTTATTTGTGTTTACCCTGAATCAACTTATTTACTTCAGTCCCTGTCACCGAGTACAAGAAACCGCCCATACACTTATTTCAACTACCAATGAAGTGTCAGAAATTGGCAATTTGGCCAATTTCACACAAATTTCAACAGATGCCACTTTCAAAATAGGATCCAGAATAAACAATGCAGACATTCCTGGCACTAAAAATTTTCTCTGTTCATTAGTCACGGCTGCAGGCCCCTCTTACCATTTGGAATTTTTATTCACAAAAAAATAGAAGAATGTTACTGGTATGTCAGACTACTGCATTAGTGTAATAATTGTATAAATAATGTCAATCCATTCTCGACTCCGTATTGGAATTTGGACTGGCAGGCGGACAGGTATTGGACGGTGACGTCATTTGTTTACTCTTGAGCTTCGCTAAAGAATAGAACATTTTCGCTACTGTGAGCACAATTTTTAAGGTACTTTTCTTCATGAAGCAAATCAAAAATAATATCTATTCTGTAATATATCTTTCATTCTATCAAATGAACGACAAATGAGAATATAACCATGAACAAACCATACAAAAATATACCGCTAAGCGACGCTAAAGGGCTGAGAAGGTGAACACGCTATTTTAAGGTCCGGATTTTCTTCCGTTTGGTGTACGTGAGAAGTATCTTTCCATCAATACATTGACCAATTTGGAAAAAGATAACCCACAAACAACTGAGAAAATAAATATAATAATAACAATAATAATAATAATAATAATAATAATACTAATATCTTTATTTTACTAACACGTACATGTACAAGGTATACAGGCCTAGCTAATTAGGTGATGTCCCAGGATAACCCCACACTAAGCGTCCGCTTAACTAACATAAGAGATTCCATTGTACACATTTACAGATGGGTAATAACATGACAACAGGTGTATAGAAACACGCCTAAAGTTTCTACCCTGGCTGGGAATCGGAATATTTAAACCAAAACTCAAATAGGCTTAAAACCCCAAAAAAAAAGGGCCTGGTACTAGAAAATGACTAATGTTCACTTTTTTTGGGTTAATCCTAGGTTCTCTACACATAGCAGGCAGTGTGTGGATAATCTATAGAGAGAAAAAACTTTTTTGTTTCAAGGTTTATGGTGTAGTACTAGCTTGTAATATGAACCGTTAGCCCTGTGCTATATTCTGTTTTCCATAATAGTAAGCCACCAAGACAAAGTGATATGAGAATGGTAATTTGTAAACCATGTCCTCTCCAAACCTCCGTCGAATCTGCACGGTTTTATGCCAAATATATTTTTCATTCTTGAGTATTTAGCATGTTTTATGTAATTTATATTGTTTAATGTGTCTATTAGATCAATTGTGATAGGCAAATAAGCTGAGTGTTAGATATGATCATAATAATAAAAAAGCATATTCTCCTTCATCATGGACTGAGTTCATGTGGGCAAAACTGACTAGTGGCTTCTTTCTTTAAAAGCCACTTATCTTTAATGATAATGTACTGTGTAGGTTGCTTTACATAATGAGAAGCATTTCTTTGTTCATTGGAAACCCATGGAAGGGCTAAAAGAAAGCAGGTTAAAAGCAATAAATTTAGAAAAAGAAATTGGAAATGAATTATCAGCAAGTAGCACCACCAAACGGTACCACAGGTTGGTGAGGCGAACCCTGGAAATTTGAAAATATGCCAGCCAAAATAGTGCCAAATAACTAAGGAACCGAATAACAGATTGCCAGATTTGTGAAGTATGACGTGTACTGTATTTTATACTGTAAGGTTTAGGATAAACACTGTGGATCAACACGAAATAGTTGTTTATTCCCAGATATTTGGCATAAAAAACACAGTCGTAAGTCGAAGTGGTTACGTAAGCAGAGCCGGTAGTAAGTCGTATGAATAGGTGCATTCTAAAGCTATAAAATAGCACCTGAGTTATTTTAACAAATGTAAAAATTTCATCTAAGGTAGTTCTTTAAACCTAAAATATAGGAACAATTTAAAAGGGACAAAAAAATTTGTGGTGAACAAATAAAGTGGTAATCAATAAATTAGCTTGGGAATATAATTGCAAAATAAGAACTTATTACACTTTAGCACCCTGAGAATAGCACCTTGATTATTTTAACAATTGTGAATACATGAACTAAGGTTGTTATGTAAACCTATATAAAGCTAAAATAAAGGAGAAAATATATAGGAACTAAATTAAATACAGTGGACCCCCGGCTTAGGATATTATTTCATTCCAGAAGTATGTTCATGTGCCATTGTTAAAATTTAATATTAACTGAACGAATTTGTTCCCAAAGAACATTGTTGAATTTAGATTAGTCCATTTCAGTCTCCCCAAACATACACGTACAAACGCACTTACATGAATACACTTGCATAATTGGTCGCATTGGGAGCTGATCGTAAAGCGGGGGTCTACTGTAATTGTAAACAAAGTTAAATTGGCAGATAGTAACTAAGATAGGATATTGATTTGGGAGTAAGATCTGATTTGTTATATATAATAAGTTGGATAATTTATTGTACTATAAAAAATAAAAACTAATATGAGGTAGTTGGTAGCAGCTAGCAAAAGATAGTTTTGGGCCTTAACAATAAAGTAGATTGGGAAATATAATACACTAAACTAACGCACATGCAAAAAGACACCTAGATAAGAAAATAATCTGATATAGGAATTGCCTTATAACATAAAGTTTGAGCTATTAAATCACTACAGGAATATTATTTGAGGTAGTTTGATTGTACTAGTGAGGGATGGTTCAAGGTTACTGGCAACAGTATGTGTGTAAGAACATACACTAGTGTGATGGTAGATTAGTGAGTGGATGGTACAAGTACTGCACAGTAGTGTAGTAATGAACAACACTAGTGTATGGTATCTAGTGAGGGATGGTTCAAGGTAAACTGCACAGTAGTGAAGTAAAGAACATACACTAGTGTGATGCAGCTAGTGAGGGATGGTTCAAGGAAACTGCACAGTAGTGTATTAAGAACATACACTAGTTGATTGTAGCTAGTGAGGGATGGTTCAAGGTAAACTGCACGTATTGTAGTAAGAACATACACTAGTGTGTTGTTTGTAGTTTGGGGAGAAAAGGGAAAATTAGGTATGATTATTAGAGAATTTTAACAGTGCATACGTAGAAAGAAAAAGTTTATACAATATTATTAAAGAGTAAGTATCCTATTACAAAAAAAATTGTTGAATTGGGAATAACACACAATATTGGGGGTCAACACAAGGAACTTTGTGGGACACCAGTGTGATAGTGAGGTAGTAAATACTATCTAGGAGTTGATAGTACAAATGGATTAGTTCAATAATGACATAGTAACATACACTAAAGAAAGTAAGGATTTGGTCACTAATATCAGACAGGACCTCTGTAATGTTTGCATCATGAAGGAAGTTTGCTAGTTCATTTCATTGTAATGTAGTAACACATGGTCACATTTGTTTTTCTTACTGGGAATTTGTCATCACGTACCAAAGCACTAGTGAATTTTTATCATTATTCCTCACGTTCAGTTTTATCACTCTGTACAGGAGGATTCGTCATTTTCTTGTGAACTCATTTATGTACATATCTTTAATTTTGCTTTAATAATGAAATTATTAGGTCTTTTTTCCTGTATTTGTGTGTGAAATCCTGAGCGTAAAACACTTTTCACTTTGGTTCCCCCTAGAAACCTTGATTTCTTTTATTCCGACAACTGACAACAGTATGACTAACATTTAAGGTGTCCACGTATTGACTGGAAGTTGTATCTTGCAGTTAGAATGGTTTAATTTCGCTGGAAAAGAGTGGACTGTTTTATTAACTACTTTCATCAGATAACTTGTCTTGCTCTGCTTTATCATCTGGTTAGCAAAATAATTGTCAATTGGGTATCCATTTATTGTTCAGTCCTTGAACGGCATTAATCAATCTTCGTGTTTAAGGGAAGTTATTTGATCTGTGTGGCTGTTTATAAACTGATTGGAAAGGCTTGCCAAAACAGTCATGACAGTGGATGTTAGGTTTTGTTCAAGGCTGTTGATCTTGACGAGTTCTCACGGTGAAGTAACTTAGATTCATGGGTTTGTTATGGTTGCACAAGGAGACTTCTTTTGGCACGAGGAGACTTATTTCAGCACGAAGATTCAAGTTATCCACTGTTAAAGTGGTGATGTAATTCTTTAGAAACTACATAAGGTTACAGTGGACCCCCGGTTAACGATATTTTTTCACGTCCAGAAGTATGTTCAGGTGCCAGTACTGACCGAATTTGTTCCATAAGAAAATAAATTGTGAAGTAGATTTAGACCATTTCAGAACTCCCAAACATACACATACAAACGCACTAACATAAATACTCTTACATAAATGGTCGCATTCTGAGGTAATCGTTATGAGGGGTCCACTGTACTACGGTTCCGCACAATCAGCTCTCTGGCACTTTACAATTCACCAACATATACCCTTATTCTTACTTATGGAATTTATGCATGGGATCAACACATCCAATCACCTAAAACCCCTAATAACCCAGCAAAAGGCAGCAGTAAGAATGATAACAAAATTCCCACTCCAACCAGCATAAGAACTCCACCCAGTTTTCAGATGTCTGAATCTGCTCACCATTAAGAACTTCCATACTTAATCGTGCCCTACTACATACACAAACAATACACCAAATATAAACCCTTCCACTCAAACTTCTCCTCACCAACAAAAATCAAGACACAATGTCCACAACACAAGACACAGATCTCTTTTTGATATACCTTCTTGTGTCCATATCACCACTGTAAAACTCATGCACATAAAGTGCCCCAAAATAAGGAATTTCATTTCCAAAAGATATTAAAGTAAACCCAGTCCTGAAAATCAATTTAAGAAGACTTCCTCAAAAGCCCACTTAATCACCCAGACTAAACGCTAAATACTCAGTACACACATACTATATGTACTCCCACATCATAACTTCAACAATCACTTTGAACCTTTTATCAATTGTTGACAGGAATTTATTGAATCATTGTTTTCACAAGAAGCAATTTTTAATATATTGAAAAACCTTTTATCTTATACAAATTTTGATTCACTTATAATTAATAATCTACTGAACAACTATGAAATAATTTCTATCCTTCTGACAACTATGAATATATTTTGGAGTCCTATTAGTCCTGTATGCAATAATGTTAATCGGCCCATAATGCCAAGGCATAATAGAGGCCTCTTGCATTGGTCAACCCGACTATTGTAAATACAAAATCTCAATGTAACTGTTTGCAAAGACATAAAAATAAATAAATAAATGACACTAGCCTTTATTGAAGAATGTAGTGGATAACAACATTGTCCTGGAATTCCCTTTCTCTCTTGAGTAATGAGGTGCATGTCCTGTTTGGCATTTTCTCCTTACAGAACAGACCTTTGAACACACTTTAACCGACTACGATACTTAAATCTCTCAAACCAACCTTTGCTGGCCTTAAAAATCACCAATATGAGCACTAGTTCCATGCATTATTTCCTGTTCCCTGGGTGTTAGTTGACTTGGTGTGGGCTCGCGATCCTGGAAGAGAAGATTAAGGACCCAATGAAATAAGTTTAGACAGAACACGATGACACACTGACTTTCTTGGGTTATCTTGGGTGGTTAACCCTCTGGGGTTCATTGTTTCGACGGTGTTCTCGATAAGGCACACCAACAACAGTCTCTCCACATCTTCAAGTAGCACAGCTGACCATGGCGCAGCAGCAGCTAACCATGGTACAGCAGCAGCAGCAGTTGACAATGGTACAGCAGCAGAAGCAGCTGACCATGGTACAGCAGGAGCAGCAGCAGCTGACCATGGCACAGCAGCAGCAGCAGCCGACCATGGTACGTCAGCAGCAGCAGCAGTCAGCTTGACCATGGCCAGCCAGCAGCAGCAGCAGCAGCAGCTGATGCATGGCACAGCAGCAGCAGCAGCTGACCATGGTACAGCAGCAGCAGCAGCTGGCCATGGTACAGCAGCAGCAGCAGCTGACCATGGTACAGCAGCAGCTGCAGCTGACCATGATACAGCAGCAGTAGCAGCAGCTGACCATGGTACAGCAGCAGTAGCAGCAGCTGACCATGGTACAGCAGCAGTAGCAGCAGCTGACCATGGTGCAGCAGCAGCAGCAGCAGCTGACCCATGGTACAGCAGCAGCAGCAGCTTGGACTATTGCACAGCATCAGCAGCAGCTGACCATGGTACAATAGTTATTCAATAAGGTATTTCTCAACCTTTTTTACCACAGTTCGCACTAGAAGCTTTCTTTGGGCACATGGTAGCTTAATTAGCAGTTATAAAACTGAAAAACACTCGAATAATATAAAAATGTTTTTTCCTTGAATGATGTGTGGGAACGATTTCTCTGGCTTAAAACACTGGCCACTCTAACTTGAAGGCAGGCCAACTGAGGTTGCACAGACTGGGACACACATGTGGATGAATATCGGAAAATTAATGCTGATAGGTTGAGTTTTTCAGTGTACGTCGGGGTTTCAAATTCTTTCGCTAAGAGCACGAAGGTCGGTTTTAACGTTAGTTGTGGAATTGAAGTCGGGGGTCCACTGTAGTAGAAATGTCATCGATTTCAGCAGGCCAGTAATATCATCTAACATGTTCTTGTAGTAATAAAGATATTATTATTATTATATAAGTGAAACAAATAAGTGAACAGTATTTAGGACAAGGCTAAAGAGGTTTTAGTGCATTTATGGATTTGAAAAGGCGTGTGACAGGGTTTATTAGGGGCGCAAATGTGGTAGATGTTGCAGATGTATGTGTGGGAGGTAGGTTTACTAAAGTCAGTGAAGATTTTTACGAGGATAAGTGACTCAAGTTAGAGAGTATGTAGGAAGAGGAAGATTATTTCCCAGAAAAGTAGGCCTTAAAACAAGATGTGTGAGTCACCGTGTTGTTGTTCAATATATTTATAGAATGGTGTTGTAAAGGAAGTAAAATGCCAAGGGTCTTGGCAGAGGTTGGAGTTAAAAGATAAAGAATAACACATAAATGGGAGTTATCACAGTTTGCTCTTTTCTGATGACACTGTGCTTTGGGGTGATTTTTGAAGAAAAGTTGCAGAGGTTGGGTGGATGAAATTGGAGGCGTATGTAAAAGAAGAAAATAAAAGTGAATACAGGAAAGAAGTAGGTTATCAGATAAACAAAAAGATTAGGTGATGAAAGATTGGATATCAGATTGGAGAGATAGAGTATGAGGAGGTGAATGTTATTCAGAAATTTAGGAGTGGACATTACAGTGGATAGCTATGAAAGATGAGGTGAAAATTTCATAGAATTGATGAGGGGAAAAGGTTTAGTGGTGTGGGCACTTTAGTGATCTGTGGAGACAAGAGAACATTTGTCCTTGAAGCAAAGAGGGGAATGATGAGAGTATGAGTTTTTTACCAAGCTCTTATATGGTTAGGTGATGACGGCATTTGCGAGATGATGCAGCCGAATAAGAAGGGCTGGGAGGCAGTGGAGATGTCCATGTCCCCAACCTAGGAGGGCAAAAAAAAATTGGGGTTTTTTGGTATGAATATAATGCAGAGAATTCATAGTTTGGAAGTTAGGAGGAGGTGCAGGATTGCCAAAACTGTTGTCCAGAGGGCTGAGGAAGGGTTGTTGAGGTGGTTCGGACATGTAGAGAGAATGGAACGAAACAGAATGACTTCAAGAGTGTATCAATCTGTAGTGGAAGGAAGATGGGGAAGGGGTCGGCCTAGGAAAGGTTGGAGGAAGGGGGTAAAGGAGGTTTTGTTTGTGAGGGGCTTGGACTTCCAGCAGGCATGCGTGAGCATGTTTGATATAAGTGAATGGAGACAAATGGTCTTTAATACTTGATGTGCTGTTGGAGTGTGAGCAAGGCAACATTTATGTATCATGTGGGGTTCGAACACGTGGATAGGGTAAAGAAATACTCACGTAGGCTGGAAGTACGTATATTACGGATAATGTGAGTAGCGCCAAACAGCCGGCCTGCCTCTCTGCTGTCTCTCGTAAGACTAACTGGCTGCCCACAGTACCCATATGTGAGGGGGTCTTTGAATACTGCTGTGGTCAGCACAATATGAATACAGACAGTGACTCAGGCAGAGACGGTTGGTAGTGAGTCATCTACTGGTACACTGGTTACTGGTAACTGGTTACTACTACTGAGAGCTCGGCGACGCTAACGTATGTCGTCCCGACATACAACTAATACAAACTAGAGATGGCAGGTGTACGGCTTGGGCTGATTCTATACAATGTCAAAGTACACAACAATTGAACATTATAACATACATAAGTAGAACATTGGAATGGAAGCTTACGTAACTGAAACTGTAATGCAATACAAGGTATAATATAGCACAACTCATCGAATGAAACTCATCGAATGAAATTACACAAGAGAAGTGATAAAAAAAAAATTTTTGATCGATCGATCTGTATTCATGTGATCTACGGATTCTGAGGAAGGAATATATACAAAGAAAGAGTGTTTAACAGAAAGGCAGATTCGGTGCACTCAAATCTAGACTGTTAACTCTCAGAATTCGGAGAGAACGTGAACACAAAAAAAAAATTCTTGAATACTGATAAGTTGATACTGTAATTATTCATCTATACAGGTTATTTACATTTAACCCCAACTCTGCTAGGGTAAGATTGACATATGCAGAATGGGTGTCATCTCTGGGAGGATCAAACTCTGTAGCATTGGCTAACTCATGCTGTATTTGAGGCAAATCTGAATTGGAAGTTACAAATGATAACTTGAGGATTTATCAATAACCTGTAAGGGGGGAGGGGGGGCCATGTACGGTAGGAATAACGACATTCAGGTTGATCGTCTGACTGAGTATCAAGGAGAAGTACAGATCAGAAGATTGTCAAGTCTGTCACATTAGTCCTGGGTTGGAACACATTATCATCAACATACTAACTTCATAGGATCTAATTGCGATCTTTATACTGACCAGTACTAAACTCTCTAACCTGATACTTATTACCAGTGATATGTTCAACTACTCGAAAGAGACCAAACAAACTTTTGATCAAGCTTTGGCCATTGCAGGATGTTTTTGTTAAAGTTAATCAGCATAAACTCTCGAACCTTACTTTGATTTTGGATGGCTTTGCTCGAGTGTTTGCAAACTCTTGTAAATTCTGCTGTTGATTTATAAGTGTTTCACGGATTCTTCTAAAAAACACTTGAGCTAAGCTGTACGAGTTGCTATGAAATCATCAGGGTTGTAATTTTTGGTCTTGGATTAGAGAATATAACAACTCCCATAAGCAAACTTTATCTACACCGTCCCATGCCACATGTGGAGTGTTACCCCTAACAAACCAATTGACCGCCTCATATTATAGCACACTGCACATCAGGTATAACATCATTCCCCAGTTTTCATCAGTTGGATTGAAAGTGGCACTCCACGACATCCAGGAACTTTTCTTATTGTGTTCGATACCGCTCACTCCAATTCTTGGCAGGTATGGAGGAAACAATGGTGGATTTAGAGAAACTTGACAAGGTACACAAATATTCAAGAAACCTACATAACAGAATACACCTCTCATTATCTGTTACTAGGACATAGGGGTGGTATGCCTGCAGATAATGCGTTCTTTAAACGCTTTGAGCTACTGTCTTCGCGTCTTATCTGCAATAGGAACAACTCACATTATCTGTGAAATGGTCTACCATAACACAACAGATGTTTATTGCCTTGGAGGAACATTGGAAATTAGTTAAAACAAATCTATCGCAACCTTTCCCATGTCGCTAGTAGTTGGATACACTTGGATTGGATTAGGGCCATTAGCATTACCTTTATGTTGCATGCAGACACTACATTTCTTAACATTCTCAGAATATCAGTTGCCATATGAGGCCAAAAGTATTTCAATCTGCTTGTTTTACTGAACGATCCATACAGGGTGTGCAAACTGGTACATCATGAACTAGCTGTAAGGCTACATCACTAGTGACTGTGGAATTACTACGGTATACTCCTTCTGCTAGGAATACCCAACTCGGCTGTTCGATACAGGAATTCTTGGTTCATGACCGAGTCCACTGATGGGTGCTGGTGGCTTCACAAGTCAGAGAAGAGATCTTCCTGGAGCAGGAATACGGAATCACACCAGACCACTGGGATCTGTTCGTTGAGCATTCTTTACATCTTCAGCACCAAATGGATGGTCTGCAGTTACTATACTAACATGTCGCGATAAGGCATCTGCGACTACATTTGACTTGCCAGGTAAGTGTTCAAAGTTCGGATTGAACTCTTGGATAAGGTCAAGGTAGAAGTACACGGTTACTGGTAACTGGTTACTACTACTGATATCTCGAAGGGATTCAGGGAAACCGGCAGGCTGGACTTGAGTCCTGGAGATGAGAAATACAGTGCCTGCACTCTGAAGGAGGGTTGTTAATGTTGCAGTTTAAAAACTGTAGTGTAAAGTACCCTTCTGGCAAGACAGTGATGGAGTGAATGATGGTAACTGTTTTTTTCTTTTTTGTGGCACTCCCTGCCTGGTGGGAATCGGCCAGTGTGTTAATAATAATAAAAATATTAATTTTTATTATTTGTTTTACTCTTTTATAAAACCATTTGCACAAAAAATAGTTATTTTTGACTAACAACTTCTAAATGTAATTTTGTTAATATTTACACACAACTTTTTTAATTCATACATTACTTGTTCTTGAGGTATATTGATACATCATGGAACAAGTAATGATTTCTTTCTTGTGCAAATTGTAATTTTGGATCAGTAAGGGAAGTGAGAACATTATTTTCAGGTTAAGTTACGTAATATCAAAGTGTTACCTAACTTAGCCTAGTCTAACCTAACCTAATTAGCCTAGTCTATAACTACCTAAAGTAAACAATGCCTATATCTTACCTTTAATATACCGTTTGATGAGTTTCGAGAATTTCACTACTCTTGGAGCCCAGCCATGTGCCGAAGCACATCTGGTGTTTGCCTGGTCAACCAGGGTATTGCTGCATCAAGGCTCGCCGCCACCACATTATCCATCACAGCCTGGTTGGTCTGGCATCTGTAGAAGAATGCCTTTGTTCAGTTTCCTCTTGGGAGGCTTCTACACTTGTTCTACAGTGTAGTTCTGATATCTTCTGTAAGATGTTTGAATAGTCGGGACCCCGGATGTTGATTACAGTGTTCCCTTATTTTCACACCAACTGCACTCCTGCTCCTCACTGGGGTTTATCTTAATTTTCTCTCCCACATCCTCCTCACTCCAGTATGTTGGTATGACCATACCAGACCAAACTAGCCTCACATTACTGATTATTGGAGATATAATCACAAAATAAAAATACAGTGGGTCCCTCGTTTTTTCGTAATAATCCATTCTGAGGTGCTACTATATCGAAAATTCTACGATTTTCGAATCACTTTTCCCCATAAGAAATATTAATGTAAATACAATTATCCCGTTCCTGACACCCAGAAGTATCCCAACAAAAATTTTTTTTTACTTAAAGAAGATTTACATTGCCACAAAAAAATGAACCATTCCACATGACAGTTAACCTTATTGAATGGCTGTTGTTGATTGAATGGAAGACCAGGGAGGAGGAGAGAGGGAAGAGAGGTTTATTGTTTGGAAGGGAATCCCCACCATAAGGAGGATAGGTTGGATAAATACATGAGTGAGAGGGGAGGATTTGAGTGGGAAAGCTTGCATATCAGAGAACATAATTACATAAGAAAGAGTAACAACATAAGAAAATAAGAAAGGAGGATCACAGCAGCAGGCTATTGCCCAGTGCTCCGGCAGGTCCTTTACATATTCATCTCTACTACGAAACATTTTTCAACCCAATCCTCATGCTACCCAAGAAAACAAGCTCTGATAACTCTATTCACCCATTGCAAGTCCCACTCATCCAACCCCTCCTCACCCATATATTATCCCAACCTAAATTGAAACTACCAATGTTCTAGCTCAGTAACCCAACTAGGTAGACTGTCCACCACAACTACCCAAATTTCCAAACCAATACTTTTCCTGTGTCCTTTCTAAATCTAAACTTATCTAATTAAATCCATTACTGCCAGTTCTCTCTTGGAGTGAATATCCTCAAGACCTTTTTTATATTCCCGTTATTTATAACCCATCTTCCACTATAACATTCGATCATATCTCCCTCATTCTTCGTCCTAACAAGTGATATAATTTAAGGGTCTTCAATCTTTTTTCATAAGGAAGATTTCTAATGCTAAGGTATTAATTTAAGTCTTCTAATATTCTGAATGTTTTCTAATGAATATATGTCCATTTCTGTAATATGGAGACCAGACACCCTGACCGCATAATCTCGGTGAGAGGCCTTACTAATGATGTAAGTAAAGCTGCAGTAATAACCTCTGACATCAGATGCTTACACTTCTTGATATAAACCCAATAATCTATTTGCCCTTATTACATATGCTTAGGCATTGCTGTCTGGTTTAAAGTTTGCTGCTTACCATAACCCCCAATCCTTTTCCGCATTCTATACTGGCTAAGTTCTACATAATTAAAGCTGGTAGGTGGCTAGGGTTATGAACATTTCCCTATAAGCTTTAGAACTTTACATTTATCTACATTGAAACTGCATCTGCCACTTTTCTGACCAAGAATTGAGCTTGTCTAAACCCTCCTGAAAGTTGTGAGACATCCAACCGTCCTGAATCGATTATCCTAACCTATCTTCGTGTCATCAGCAAATTTGCTATGTCACTAGTAATTCCCTACGTCAGGTCGTTTATATATATTATAAACATCAGTAAGATGAATAATAGGCTGAAATATCTACTAGGGCATAGGAAAGGAATTTATAGGCATCTCAGAAGAGGTGAGGGTCATCTTATGAATCAGTATACAGTGGACCCCCGCATAAACCGATGAACCTCCGAATGTGGACGCATTATGTAAGTGTATTTATGTAATGCATTTGGAAACGTGTATTTTGGGGGTCTGAAATGGACTAATCTACTTCACAATATTTCTTATGGGAACAAATTCGGTCAGTACTGGCACCTGAACATACTTCTGGAGTGAAAAAATATCGTTAACCGGGGGTCCACTGTATTGACATTAAAAAGGGGATAAGAAAAGCTAAAAGTGACTATGAAATTAAAGTTGCTAGGGATTCTAAAACTAAACCCGAAATAGTTTTTTCCAGGTCTATAGAACAAAAGTGGAGATAAAGATAATCACCTTAAAAATAACTATGGGCATCTACTGACAAACGAGAATGAAATGTGCTCGATTTTAAATAATTATTTTCTCTCGGTTTTTACACAGGAAGACACAAACAAATATTCCAGTAATAATTTTTAATAGTAGGCTAGAAGAAGATAAATTATGCTACATCACAGTCACTAGTGAAATGGTTGTGAAACAATAGACCGACTGAAGCAAAATAAGTCACCGGCCCTGATGAGTTTTTCAAGGTTCTAAGGAAATGCACAAATGGAACTCATGTGAATGATTTACTAATGTTTTTAATTTAACTTTTCAAACAGGTGTAGTGTTTGATATATGGGAAGATTGGCTAATGTAATTCCTATTTTAAAACAGGGGAAAGGTCGTTACCATCAAATTACCACCCTATAAGCACCTGACCTCAATTGTAGGCAAATTACTAGAGTCAATTAACTGAATTATAAGAAGCCATCTCGATAAGCATAGCCTTGATTAACCTTTACTGTCGCGGCCGTAATATACTCTTAACGAGGTACCGTGTTTGACGTATATTTTTTTATTATTTTTATTATCACACTGGCCGATTCCCACCAAGGCAGGGTGGCCCGAAAAAGAAAAACTTTCACCATCATTCACTCCATCACTGTCTTGCCAGAAGGGTGCTTACACTACAGTTTTTAAACTGCAACATTAACACCCCTCCTTCAGAGTGCAGGCACTGTACTTCCCATCTCCGGGAAACTCAAGTCCGGCCTCCCGGGGTTTCCCTGAACCCCTTATAAATGTTACTTTGCTCACACTCCAACAGCACGTCAGTATTAAAAACCATTTGTCTCCATTCACTCCTATCAAACCGCTCACGCATGCCTGCTGGAAGCCCAAGCCCCTCGCACACAAAACCCCCTTTACCCCCCCTCCAACCTTCCTAGGCGACCCCTACCCCGCCTTCCTTCCATTTACAGACTGATACACTCTTGAAGTCATTCTGTTTTCGTTTCCATTCTCTCTACATGTCCGAACCACCTCAACAACCCTTCCTCAGCCCTCTGGACAACAGTTTTGGTTAATCCCGCACCTCTCCTAATTTTCCAAACTAGAATTCTCTGCATTATATTCACACCACAAAATTGCCCTCAGACATGACTTCTCCACTGCCTCCAGCCTTCTCCTCGCTGCAACATTCATCACCCACGCCTTCACACCCATATAAGAGCGTTGGTTAAAACTATACTCTCTTTACATTCCCCTCTTTGCCTCCAAGGACAAAGTTCTTTGTCTCCACAGACTCCAAAGTGCACCACTCACTCTTTTCCCTCTTTCAATTCTTTTGATTCACCTCATCTTTCATAGACCCATCCGCTGACACGTCCACCCCCAAAATATCTGAATACGTTCACCTCCTCCATACTCTCTCCCTCCAATCTGATTTTTCAATTTTTCATCACCTAATCTTTTTGTTATCCTCATAACCTTACTCTTTCCTGTATTCACCTTTAATTTTCTTCTTTTGCACACCCTACCAAATTCATCCCCCAAATTCTGCAGCTTTCTTCAGAATCCCCCAAGAGCACAGTGTCATCAGCAAAGAGCAGCTGTGACAACTCCATTTGTGTGTGATTCTTTATCTTTTAACTCCACGCCTTTGCAAGACCCTCGCATTTACTTTTTCTTACAACCCATCTATAAATATATTAAACAACCACGGTGACATCACACATCCTTGTCTAAGGCCCATTTTACTGGGAAATTAAATTTTCCCCCTTTCCTACATTTCTCTAACTTGAGCCTCACTATCCTCGTAAAAACTCTTCACTGCTTTCAGTAAAACCCACCTCCTACACCATACACTTGCCAACATCTGCCAAAATTGCCCCCCTATCCACCCTGTCATACGCCTTTTCCAAAAACCATAAATGCCACAAAGACCTCTTTAGCCTTATCTAAATACTGTTCACTTATATGTTTCACTGTAAACACCTGGTCCACACACCCCCTACCTTTCCTAAAGCCTCCTTGTTATCTGCTATCCTATTCTCCCTCTTACTCTTAATTCTTTCAATTATAACTCTACCATTTCACTTTGCCAGGTACACTCAACAGACTTATCCCCCTATAATTTTTGCACTCTCTTTTATCCCCTTTGCCTTTTTACAAAGGAACTATGCATGCTCTCTGCCAATCCCTAGGTACCTTACCCTCTTCCATTTCATTTATTAAAATTTAAATTTCACCAACCCCCTCCAAAACTATATCCCACCTGCTTTTAACATTTCTATCTTTTCCCCTCAATCCCGGCTGCCCCTTTCCCCTTTCATTTTACCCACCGCCTCACGAACTTCCCCCACACTCACAACTGGCTCTTCCTCACTCCTACAAGATGTTATTCCTCCTTTGCCCTATACACGAAATCACAGCTTCCCTATCTTCATCAACATTTTTAAAAATTCCTCAAAATATTCCCTCCATCTTCCCAATACCTCTAACTCTCCATTTAATAACTCTCCTTCCTATTTTTAACTGACAAATCCATTTGTTCTCTAGGCTTTCTTAACTTGTTAATCTCACTCCAAAACTTTTCTTATTTTCAACAAAATTTTTTGTTATAACATCTCACCCCCCTCTCATTTTCTCTCTTTTTACATTGCTTCACCCTCTCTTAACCTCTCTCTCTTTTTCTCCATATACTCTTCCCTCCTTGCATCACTTTTACTTTGTAAAAACTTCTATATGCTAACTTTTTCTCCCTTACTACTCTCTTTACATCATCATTCCACCAATCGCTCCTCTTCCCTTCTGCACCCACTTTCCTGTAACCACAAACTTCTGCTGAACCCCTCTAACACTACATTTTTAAACCTACCCCATACCTCTTCGACCCATTGCCTATGCTCTCATTGGGCCCATCTATCCTCCAATAGCTGTTTATATCTTACCCTAACTGCCTCCCTTTTTAGTTTATAACCTTCACCTCTCTTTCCCTGATGCTTCTATTCTCTTGTATCCCATCTACCCTTTACTCTCAGTGTAGCTACAACTAGAAAGTGATCTGTTATATCTGTGGCCCCTCTATAACATGTACATCCTGAAGTCTACTCAACAGTCTTTTATCTACCAAATACATAATCCAACAAACTACTGTCATTTCGCCCTACATCATATCGTGTATACTTATTTACCCTCTTTTTCTTAAAATATGTTTTTACCCATAACTAAACCCCTTTCTATACAAAGTTCAATCAAGGGCTCCCATTATCATTTACACCTGGCACCCAAACTTACCTACCACACCCTCTCTAAAAAATTTCTCCTACTTTAGCATTCAGGTCCCCTACCACAATTACTCTCTCACTTGGTTCAAAGGCTCCTATAATTCACTTAACATCTCCCAAATCTCTCTCTCTCCTCTGCATTCCTCTTTCTCCAGGTGCATACACGCTTTTATGACCCACTTTTCGCATCCAACCTTTATCTTTAATCCACATAAATTTTTGAATTTACACATTCACATTCTCTTTTCTCCTTCCATAACTGATCATTTAACATTACTGCTACCCCTTCCTTTGCTCTAACTCTCTCAGATACTCCCGATTTAATCCCTTTATTTCCCCCCACTGAAACTCTCCTACCCCCTTCAGCTTTGTTTCGCTTAGAGCCAGGACATCCAACTTCTTTTCATTCATAACATCAGCAATCATCTGTTTCTTGTCATCCGCACTACATCCACGCACAATTTAGCATCCCAGTTTTATAAAGTTTTTCTTCTTTTCTTTTTTAGTAAATGTATACAGGAGAAAAGGGGTTACTAGCCCATTGCTCCCGGCATTTTAGTCGCCTCATACGACACGCATGGCTTACGGAGGAAAGATTCTTTTCCATTCCCCATGGACAATAGAAAAAATAAAAAAGAACAAGAGCTATTTAGAAAAGGACAAACCTGATGTATGTATATATATATATGCATGTGCGTGTCTGTGAAGTGTGACCAAAGTGTAAGTAGGAGTAGCAAGATATCCCCGTTATCTAGCGTGTTTATGAGACAGAAAAAGAAACCAGCAATCCTACCATCATGCAAAACAGTTACAGGTTTTTGTTTAACATTCATCTGGCAGGACGGTAGTATTTCCCCTGGGTTTTTGGGCTGTCTAAAAAACCTACTATATTAAAACTACGTATAAAAAACTCACAAATTTTACCCGGGCTTCAAATCAAGCGGGAGAAAGCTGTTACCCCCCAATGTGAGGGGAATGGGTCTGTGTGGTCATGTGCACCATAAAAAAAAAAATCCGGGCAGCAGTGCATAATAGAAAAAAAACCTCTGACCTTTTTTTTTTTAATTTTAAAATGCAAAATTTATGGTCTTTTTTCTTTATGGGTATTTATGGTTGTTTTCCCTCTTTTTCCCTTGGGTTTCTTTGATAAAATTGGAAAAAAATTTAGAAATAGATGTGATTTTGTTTGATTTTACTATAAAAAAAAAACCTGAAGGAGCTAAAATTTGGGGAAAAATGTTTTGATTTTTCCCAATGTTCAAAAGTTAAACAAATGATGTCTTTGCCCCCAAAAAATGTCCAATAGCCATTTAATATGCAGCATAAATGGGTTGTTTGTTTTTTAAATAAAATTTAATTTCAGAATTGCATTTAATCTGCAAAATTTAGTAAGTTTTCTTTTTTTTGTTTAAAAAAAAAATTCAAAATAGAAACCCAAGAGTAATATAAAGGGGGGCCTTGGGGGACATGCCTGTTTGGAAAAAAAGAAAATTTTATTTTAGAGCCGGGAAATTTGTTTGCATTTTTCATTCTGGACCTTATTTTGAAATTGTCATAAATTTTTTTGTTTTGTGGAAAAATTTTTCCCCAAAATTTCAAATTTCTGGAAACCCCATTATTAGGTAGTTGAAATCGGTAAATGGGCATTTTTTGTACTCAATCGATAGAAAAAAAAAAAAAAAGGGGGAGTTCTAAAGAAAAAAGGGTTTTTTGGGTTTTAGGGGGAAAAGGAAAAAAGGAATTAGCCGGGAAAAAAAGGGCTCAAAATTTGGGGGAAAAATTGGGGGGCCCATTTGTAAACCCGCGCCGAGGTCCTTTCTTCGCGGAAATGCAAATTTTCCCTTTTAGTTTTCCCTAAATTTTTTTTTTTTTGGTGTCCATTACAATTGGGAAAAGATTTTCTATCAATTTTATAAAAAAAAATATTTTTTTTTTTTTTTTTTAAAAATTTCGACCCCCGGAGACACCTTTAGGATTGGGGGTTTTCGACCCGTTAAAAAGGGGTTTAAAGAAAACTCAGCATGGATTCACAAGAGGCCGGTCTTGTTTTAACTAATTTATTTAAATTTTTTTAGTAAAGCTTTTGAGGCTTTTTGAACCCCGATAAAGAATTTGATATTATTTACTTTGGGGTTAAAGAAAATTGGGAGCTCAAAGGCATTTGGGGGGAAAAGGGTTTCCTCTGGAACGAATCATGGCCCCCCAGGGCAGGAAGCCCAAAAGGGTCCCCTAAATGGGGTTAAAAACCGAGTGGGAAATGTAGCAAAATGGGGGTTTTAACAGGGATCGTCCCTTTGGGGCCCCTTTTGTTTATAATACATATCAATGATCTTGATGGGGAAAGGAAAATTTCTGTGAATGAGGGAAATTCCCATGACACAAAGATAGGTAGGATAATTGATTCAAACGTAGATGTTAGGGAACTTCAGAAAGATTTAGACAAATCTATTCTTTTGGGCAAAAAAAGTTGGGAGATGCAGTTCAATGTAGTAAATGCAAGGTTTTCCCAAGCTTGGGGGGTGGGCCATCCAAAACCCCAGACTTATAAGTTAAAAAGATGTAAAACTTAAACCATAAAGATTTTTGGAAAAGGGCTTGGGGGGTTTTTGGGTGGCAGCCAAACCCTTTAAAACCCAAAACGCAAAGCCCCAAACATACGTAATAAGGCAAATAGATTACTGGGATTTTTATCAAGAAATGGAAGCAACAGAAGTCCAGGGGGTTTATTTCTGAAGCTTTTTTCATCATTAGTTTAAAGGGCCCCATCTAGATTATGCAGCTCAAATTTTTGGCTCCCATATTACAGAATAGACATAAATTCGTTTAAAAAAACATTCAGCGTAAGATGAAACTAGAATTAGTTTTTTTGACCCTACGAGCTCACCCAAACAGACTCTGTTACTGCTCCATCTATTTTTTTTCTTTTTAAAGCAAAAATTTAATTTTCTCGAACATCAATGAACTCCCCCCCCCTTCCATTACATCTATCCCTTTGAACAACTTAAACCCCGAATATTACATCAATATTCCCGACTTTTTTAAATCATCCCACGTTTCATTTAAATGCAATGATATCAAATTTCCCAGCACATGCTACCAAACGTAGTTCTTTAATTTATTTCTTCACTTCGACTGTTAGCAAAAAAATACCAATATGTTTTTTTTTCGCACATTTTTCCTACTTTTTGTTTTTAAAAACAATTCTAAATTACATTACCCGAGTTACTCCATGACGTTATTTTTGATTCTTAATATCGAGATAAGTCAATAATCCATACTTTTTTAATCATTTCAAACCCATCCTCTAACAAACCCTTTTTAAGTCCTAAAAAACCCCCCTCACTGGTTAGCAAGAAAACCCACACCCCCCTGGATAAGTGAACCCCACCCCTGGCATACTTGCATTTCGGCCTAAAAGTTGCCCCAGTTGTAAATGAATGGTTTGCTTTACCTTACAGGTTTCCCCAGCCAACAATTTAATAAAATTGCTTGGACAACCATTCTTTCCCAACACCTCTTCTTGGCAAAATGCACTAAACGGGCGCCCCCCCTTTTTCCTAATTATTCTATGCGTCCTGAACTTTCAAATAATCCTCACTTCTACGCTTCCCACACTTTGCCCGACTGAGGCAAATAATAGGATTGATCCTTTACCATTCTGATATTAAAGCCGGCTAAAAATGCCCCCATCCCAGCCCGGAAAAGCATCCCCTTTGTCTCCTACTCCTGTCCCCAAGAGAATGGCCCCAACCTTTTTTCTAAATTGGGTACCCAAAAAACAATATTCTTACTTCCTTGTTGTCGTTCGTCGTACGATCCCGTGTCGTCTCACATTCGTCGGGAGCCCGGAAAAGCGTTTGGGGGTTTCCCCAGGGGTTTCCCCCGCGTCCCTTTCTTCTTCATCGTTTCTGGCTTTCCATTCGTTCTTTTCGTCAACTTCGGTTCCCCCCCGTCCAGCCCCGACCCGATCCCTTTTTGACCTGGGACTCGAAAAGGAGGATACTACGAAACCCCTTGTTTTCCTCGGTCAATGCCCTATTCCATCTTTCCCCCCCAATTTTTCCTTAAATTTTTGGTAAAGTTAGATAAGTTAGATTTAGAAAAGGGTTTGGAAAGTATTTGGGTTGGGAAATGGTGTTGATGAGTGGAACAGTCCCACTAGTTGGGTTATTGGGCTAAGATTTGGGTTTTTTTTCAAAAATTTTGGTTGGAAAATACATGAGTGAGAGGGGGTTTGGATTTTAGTGGGACTTGCCATCAAGCTTATTTCTTGGGTCATTAAAGGGTTGGGTTGGGCCAAATGTTTTGTTAGTGGGTAAGTAAAAAGGGGCGCCCGTTGGGCCAAAAGGCCTGCTGCGTGTTTTTCCTTTCTTAGTTTTGTTCTTAGTTAAAATTTTGGAATCTCATTTATGTCTTCCTGTGTAAAAACTGAAAAATTGGCCTTAACAAAGGGCCTAAAACTGTCTTGTGGAACGCCACTTGTTCGATCCCCACTCAGATTTAACCCCCATTTTTCGCACTCTTGTTCCTATTAAAAGAGCATGACTCGTCATGACAGCTTTTTCCCCCAAAACCCTGAGCAGCTATTCTTTAAAAGTCTCTGATGTGGTATCTATCAAAAGCCTTTCTAAAATCTAAAAAAACAAAATCAATTCTTTTTCGATCAATGGCCTCAAAAGCTTTTCTGAAGAAGG
>NC_069458.1:916212-940828 GCF_026875155.1 Cherax quadricarinatus | reverse complement strand
GCATCCACCTTACCGTTTTTGGCCAAGATGGGGAAGAGGGGCTAATGTGGTTCCTATATTCAAATCAGGGATAAGTCCACTCCTTCAAATTACCGTCCAATAACCCTGACATCTAAGTGGGAAATTTAAATTAAATCAATTTAGCTGACATTATCAGAATCACCTTGAAGAGCATAACTTGATAAATGAAACTCAGCATGGATTCACAGAGGTCGTTCCTGCCTGACAAACTTACTGACGTTCTTCAATAGAACATTTTGAGGCAGTTGACAGTGATAAGGATATGATATTGTTTATTTGGATTTTAGTAAAGCCTTCGACAGAGTACCTCACAAGAGACTCTTAAGAAAAGTGGCAGCTCATGGTATAGGAGGTAAAGTTCTAGCATGGATTGAGGCATGGCTTACCAATAGAAAGCAGAGAGTTACCATTAATGGAGTGAAATCTGAATGGGGATTAGTCACTAGTGGCATTCCACAAGGATCAGTTTTAGGCCCTCTCTTGTTCATAATTTACATTAATGACCTTGATGAAGGGATTACTAGTGACATGAGTAAGTTTGCTGATGATACAAAGATAGGCCGTATAATTCACTCTGAGGAGGATATCAATGAACTCCAGGACGATTTGAACAAATTAATGTCTTGGTCTGAGAAATGGCAGATGAAGTTTAATGTGGATAAGTGTAAGGTACTTGCCCTTGGTAATGAAAATAACCCTCGAAGCTATAATCTAGGTGAAGTAGAGCTTGGTCATACAGAATGTGAAAAAGACTTGGGAGTCATGGTAAGCAGAAATCTAAAGCCAAGACAGCAGTGCCTCAGTGTGCGCAACAAGGCCAACAGATTACTTGGATTTATCTCAAGAAGTATAAGTAACAGAAGTCCAAAAGTTATTTTACAGCTCTATACATCACTAGTGAGGCCTCATTTAGATTATGCTGCTCAGTTTTGGTCCCCTTATTACAGGATGGACATAGACTCATTAGAGAACATACAGAGAAGAATGACTAAAATGATTTACTGTGTAAGGAACCTCCCGTATGAAGATAGACTTAAAGCCTTAAATCTCCACTCTCTGGAGAGCGTAGAATGAGGGGAGATATCATTGAAGTGTATAAGTGGATGACGGGCATAAACAAGGGAGACATTAATAAAGTACTGAGGGTGTCGAACCAGGTAAGAACCAGGAATAATGGATTTAAGTTGGACAAATTTAGATTTAGAAAGGGCATAGGTAAGTACTGGTTTTCTAACAGAGTTGTAGATGCATGGAACAGTCTTCCCAGTGGGGTGATAGAGGCTAGGACCTTGGGTAGCTTTAAGAAGAGACTGACAAATATATGAGCGGGAGGGGCTGGGTTTGATTGGTGTTGGGGGGTGCGGGAGTTGTTTTTTGAGTAGCTTTGGGTAGAGGCCGTTTTGATAAGGACCTGCCTCTTTGGGCCAGTGGGCCCCAACTAAAAGTTTTTCCTACATTCTTATGTTTTTATGTTTTTAATTTAAATCCATTACTGCGGGTTCTCTTTTTGGAGAAAAAATCCCAAAAACCCTTATTAATACCCCTTTATTAATACCTAATTTCCCCACGTATACATTTTCGACCCTGTCTCCTCTCTTTCTTTGTCTACAAGTGAATGAAATTTTTAAGAGTCTCCAATTTTTATTTTTTAAGGAAGTTTTTCTAATGTTTTAAAATTTAAAGTCATTTTTCCCTAAAATGTTTTCAAACAAATTTTAAATGCCCTATTCTGTAAAAGGGGAGACCAAAAATTGAGCTCCCATAATCAAATTTAAAGGCCTTATAATGATGAATAAAGCTTCAGTATGACCTCGGGACTTCTTTTCTTACACTTTTTGATAAAATCCCAGTAAAAAAATTTTCCTTTTTACGTACGCTTAGGCATTGCTGTCTTGGGTTTTAAAGGGTTGCTGCTCACCAAAACCCCCCAAAGTCTTTTTCAAAAATTCATTGGCTAATTTTTAACATCTTTTAACTAAAAGTGCTAGGGGGGTTTGGGACACCCCAACTTAAAAACCCTTTGGCTTTTAAATCAAACATTGAACTGCATCGGGGGGCCACTTTTCTGACCAAGAATAAAAGGTTTGTCTAAATCTTTCTGAATTTTCCCCTAACATCTACGTTTGAATCAATTATCCTACCTATTTTTGTGCCCAGGGCGAATTTGCCAAATAAATAGTAATTCCTTCATCAAGATCTTTGATATTTTAATTAAAAACCCAACAAGGGGCCAAAGACGACCCTGTTAACGCCACTTGCTACAGTTTCCCCCCCCCGGGTTTTAAAAACCCCCCATTTTGGACCCCCCTCCTCCTTCCTGACTGGACCATGATTCGTTTTCCTTAAAGGAAACCCTTTCCCCCCAATGCCATCTCCCACTTTCTTTAACCCCTAAGTAAATAATACAAATTCTTTATGTGGCCAACACCCTCAAAAGCTTTCCCTGAAAAAAGTTTTAAAAAATTAGTTGACAAGACCGGGCCCCTTTTTAATCCCGCTGAGTATCCCTTAACCCATTGACTGTCGCAAAACCCCCCAATCCTGAGGGTCTCCTTGGGGGTCGCAAAATTTAAAAAAAAAAAAAAAATTTTTTTTTATGAAAAGATGGAATCTTTTCCCCCCAAATTTTAATGAAAACCCAAAAAAAACAGAATTTGAAAGGGAAAAACTGACGGAATTTTGCTCTCGCGAAGTAAGTGACCTTGGCGCTGTTTACAAATCGGCAATTTTTTGCCCACTTTGAGCCCCAAATTTTCGGCTAATTTCGTTTTTTTCCAGTCGCCCAAAATCAAAAATATTTCTTTAAAAACTCCAAATTTTTTTTATCGATTTTTAGTACAAAAACTCCCTTTTCCGATTTTAACTACCTAATAATGTGGTCAGAAAAATTTTCAATTTTTGGCCAAAAATTTTACGAAAACTAAAAAAAATGAAAAATTTCAAAATAAGGTCCAGAATGAACAATGCAGACATTCCTGGCTCTAAAATAAAATTTTTCTTTGCTCATCAGTCATGTCTCCAGGCCCCTCTGATATTACTCTTGCTTTCTATTTTGGTTTTTTTTTTCAAACAAAAAATAGAAGACTTACTATTATGCAGATTACTGCAATTCTGAAATAATTGTATAAATAACATCAACCCATTCATGACTGCATATTAGAATGGCTAGTTGGCATTTATTGGACAATGGCATCATTGTTTACTTTTGAACATTGGCAAAAATCAAACATTTCCCCTACTTTGAGCTCCATTTCTAGGTTCTTTTTATAGTAAAATCAATCAAAATCACATCAATTTCTATAATATGTTTTCCATTCTATCAAATGAGACCAAGAAAACGAGAATACAACCATAAATACTATACGAAAATAGACCATAAGTCGGCATTTTAATTAAAAAAAATGGTCAAGACGTTTTCTTTTTCATTATGCACTGCGTGCTCCAGGATTTTTTTTATGTGGTGCACACTGACCACACAGACCCATTCTCTCACATGTAGGCCTACCAGCTTTCTCCTGCTTGATTTGAAGCCGCTAGAATTTGTGAGTATATATACGTCAAACACGGTACCGTCGTAAGACATATATATACGGCCGCGACAGTCAAAGGGTTAATCAAGCTATGCTTATCGAGATGGCTTCTTATAATCTCAGCTATAATTGACTCTAGTAATTTGCCTACAATTGAGGTCAGGCTTATAGGGGGAATTTGTGGTAACGATTGATCCCTGTTAAAATAGAATTACATTAGCATCTCACATACTAGACACTACACCTGTTTAAAGGGAAAAATTAAAAACTTATAAATTTTCCCAAAATTTTCCATTTTGCTTCCAAAAAACCTAAAAAATCATTAAGGTGAATTTTGTTAAATTTTCCCGGGTCTTTGTTTAAAATTTAAAGGGTTGTTCAAATTTATTTTTTTCTACCCCTAAAAATTTTTAAAAATTTGTTATTCTTCTTTTAAAAACCGGGGAAAAAAATTTTTAAAAAATACAAAATTTCATTTTTTTCTAAATCCCATATTATTTTAATTTGTATTTTTTTCTCCCTTTTTTTTAAACCGGAAAAAAATTTTTTATTTTAAATCCCTGCAACTTTATTTATATTTTTTGCTTTTCTTATCCCCTTTTTTTAAAAACTTTTTAAAACCCCCCCTTTTTAGACCCTAAAATTTTTTCCTATCCCTAATAGTTTTACCTTTTTTTTCTTACGGGGTTTTATAAAAAAAACCCTTACAAATTTAATGAATAAAATTTTTTCTTTTGCCAAGAATTTGGGTAATATCAACGTGTTTAAAATTAGGATTTGACAAATTTTTTAAAGAAAAGGGGGCGATGCAGAAGTAGAAAAGAAAAGTTCAAAGTCGGTTTTCAAACCCTGGGAACCCCCACTTAACCCTTTGAGTGCGGTCGTATTTAGTAAAAAAAGTTTTTGGGTGGGGTGTTTACTACTTTCCCGCTAAATTTAGGTTCAAATAAGAAAGGGGAAAGGTGGGGTTTTGGGGGGGGGTTTCCCCATTTCAGTGGGCACCAAAAAAAAAGGGGGGAGCCATGGTGAGGGGGTCCATTTCAGTGCCCTTTTTTAAAAATCAGCGTGTATGTGGGATTCCCTTAAAAATGGGGACTTTTCCCCAAGTAGCTTAAAAAAAAAATTCCCCTTAAATTTAAATTTCTTTTCAGGGTTTAACCAAAAGAAGGGGAAGGAGGTAAGGAGGGAGGGGAGGAAGAAGGGGAGGGGAAAAAGAGGAAGAAGGGGGGAGGAAAAAGGAGGGAGGAAAAGGGAGGGGGGGAGGGGGAAGAAGGGGGGGGAGAAGAAGGAGGGGGGGAGGAAAAGGAGGAGGAGAAGGGGGGGGAGGGGGGGAGGGAGGGGGGGGAAGGAGGAGGGAGGAAGAAGGGGGGAGGAGGAAAGAAGGAGGGAGGAGGAAAGGGGAGGGGGAGGGGGGAGGGGGGGAGGGGGAAAGGGGAAGGAGGGGGGAGAAAGAAGGAAAAGAAGAAGAAGAAAAAGAAAAAGAATAAGAGAAAAAGGAAAAAGGAAAATGAAGAAGAAAAGAAAAAAAAAAAAAAAAAAAAAAAAAAGAAAAAAAGGAGGAAAAAAAAGGGAAAAAAAGAATGGAAAGATAAGGGGAAGATAAAAAAAAAAATACCTTTAAAAAAGGTAAAAAGGGGTTTGAGGGGGGGGGGCATTCCCACCAGACGGGAAAGGGGGAAGGGGGGGAAAAGGGGAGGGGGGGAAGGGAGGGAAAAAAGGGGGAGGGGGGGGGAAAGGGGAACAGAAGGGGGGGAGGAGGGGAGGAGGAGAAGAAGGAGGGGGGGAAAGATGACGACAAACTAACATTGTCGTCTGCCAAAAACCCCTGTCTACCCTAGCTCTGTCTCAGGAGAGCCACAAGACTGTGTCATCACGTTTACTCACATCTTAAAGAAAGGTATGCACTTTGTTGGATTTTTTTTGGGTTTATCCTGGTAATTTACACTATGATAGTTTTTATTTATGTGTACCTGTGAGACGGAAAAGACAGAGAGAGAGAAAGAGAGACAGATTGAAAGAGAAAGAATGAGGGGGAAAGATAATTTGATAGAGGGGGGGGAAGCCATCCGACCCCATTGTTTTGACACGGTAGGGGAGTGACAATGAGACAATATGTCATTTTTACAGCTGCCGCTCCGACCAAAACAATTTTAAAAACCCACACTTCCCCACAAGACAAGCTTGCGAAGGTGATAAAACATTTTTTTGAAAGTTCTAGTGATAATATGTTTATATATTTTAGAACCAGAAACAAAAGGGAAGGCAGGAAAGAAGGAAGGATAAATGAAAGGGAAGGGAAAAAAATAATGAAGGACGATAAGGAATTGGAAAAAGGGGGAATGCCCTCCCGGGAGCCCCCCAGGGAGGGAAAAAAATAAGGAAATTAGAAGGAAGATGACACACACCATTTACCCGGATAAATACATAACACAATGCCTGCTAATACTTTTAAAAAAAGCTCAGAGAGGGTTTTGTCTTTTCACATAAAAAAAAAAAAAACCAAAAGCAAAATGAATTTTGATAAAAAACTGATTTTTGTTGGGAGGTAAAACACCACTGTGTATGCCCATGTTTTATGTGTGGAAATGTAAAAAACCAGTGTTGACACCCTGTTTTTTTTGTGAGAGTGAAAAAAACCCTGTGAAGACACCATTTTTAGTGTAGAGTGAAAACACCCTGTTTATGACACCATGTTTTTACAGAGTTCCACAAGCTGCAGAACTTTTGAAATATGTTTAGTACTGTATAAAGGTATATATATTAAGAACAAAGAATAAACAATTTTTTGTATTGTTTGTTTTTGTAAACAAGTTTTGTAAACAATATATTGATAATTATGTTTGTGTGCTTATTGTGTAGTATACAACGAGTGTATATATGTACATTGCACCTTACTTTGGTCTCACAGGCCACATAAGTTATGTGAAAAAATAAAATAGTGAAAAGAACAACAAACCTTCAAATACAAGTAAACTAAAGTTTACCGGGTGAGCGGCAGTCGCCGCTGTTGCCATACGCGGCTCATTTTCTGCAAACTTCATGCCTCTATATCTCGGTAAGTACTGATGGGAAAATTTTTTTTTGGGACTAAAACAATCAGAAAAATAATCTTAACATTTTCATATGAAAAAATAATTTTTTTTTTTTGAATATTTTGCGACACCAGGAGACACTTCAGGATTGGGCCCTTCGACAGTCAAAGGTTTAATAATGTTGAACTTAGCAGTATAGAATGCGAAAAGGATTTGGGGGTTATGGTAAGCAGCAACTTTAAACCAAGACAGCAATGCCTAAGCATACGTAATAAGGCAAATAGATTATTGGGATTTATATCAAGAAGTGTAAGCATCAGAAGTCCAGAGGTTATACTGCAGCTTTATACATCATTAGTAAGGCCTCACCTAGATTATGCAGGTCAGTTCTGGTCTCCATATTACAGAATGGACATAAATTCATTAGAAAACATTCTGCATAGAATGACTAAATTAATACATAGCATTAGAAATCTTCCTTATGAAAAAAGATTGAAGACCCTTAAATTATATTCACTTGTTAGACGAAGAATGAGGGGAGATATGATCGAAGTGTATAAGTGGAAGATGGGTATAAATAAGGGGGATATAAATAAGGTCTTGAGGATATCTCTCCAAGAGAGAACTGGCAGTAATGGATTTAAATTAGATAAGTTTAGATTTAGAAAGGACAAAGGAAAGTATTGGTTTGGAAATTGGGTAGTTGATGAGTGAAACAGTCTACCTAATTGGGTTACTGAGGCTAGGACATTGGGTAGTTTCAAATTTAGGTTGGATAAATATATGAGTGAGAGGGGTTGGATGAGTGGGACTTGCAAATGAGTGGATAGAGTTATCAGAGCTTATTTCTTGGGTAGCATTGAGGATTGGGTTGGAAAAATGTTTCGTTAGTAGGATGAATTGTAAAGGACCTGCCGAGCATGGGCCAATAGGCCTGCTGCAGTGATCCTCCTTTCTTATGTTATTATGTTCTCTGATATGCAAGTCCCACTCAAATCCAACCCCTCTCACTCATGTATTTATCCAACCTATCCTCCTTATGGAGGGGGATTCCCCTTCCAAACAATAACCTCTCTTCCCTCTCTCCTCCTCCCTGTCTTCCATTCATCAACAACAGCCTTCAATAAAGGTAACTGTCATGTTGAATGTTCATTCTTTTGTGCATGTAAATCTATCTTTAAGGTAAAAAAAAAAATTGTTGTTGATACTTCTGGGTGTCAGGAACGGATTAATTGTATTTACATTATTTCTTATGGGGAAAAGTGATTCGAAAATCGTAGATTTCGATAATAGTAGCACCTCCAGGAATGGATTAATTACGAAAAACGAGGGACCACTGTATTTTTATTTTGTGATATATTTCCAATAATCAGTAATGTTGAGCTAAGTTTGGTCTGGTATGGTCATACCAACATACTGGAGTGAGAGATGTGGGAGAAAATATAAGATAAACCCAGTGAGGAGCAGGAGTGCAGTGGTGAAAATAAGGGAACACTGTATCAACATCCGGGTCCCAGACTATTCAACATCTTACCAGAAGATATCAGAAACACTGCTAGAACAAGTGTAGAAGCCTCCAAGAGGAAACTGGACAAGCATCTTTACCAGATGCCAGATCAACCAGGCTGTGATGGATATGTGGGGCAGCGAGCCTTGAGCAGCAATACCCTGGTTGACCAGGCAAACACCAGATGAGCTTCGCACATGGCTGGGCTCCAAGAGTAGTGAAATTCTCGAAACTCTTCAAACGTATATTAAAGGTAAAGATATAGGCATTGTTACTTTAGGTTAAGTTAGACTAGGCTAAATTAGGTTAGGTTAGACTAGGCTAAGTTAGGTAACACTTTGATATTACGTAACTTAACCTGAAAATAATGTTCTCACTTCCCTTACTGATCCAAAATTACAATTTGCACAAGAAATCATTACTTGTTCCATGATGTATCAATATACATCATGGAACAAGTAATGTATGAATTAAAAAGTGTAAAATATTAACAAAATTACATTTAGAAGTTGTTAGTAAAATAACTATTTTTGTGCAAATGGTAAAAAGAGTAAACAAATAATAATAATATTTTTATTATTATTAACACACTGGCCGATTCCCACCAAGGCAGGGTGGCCCAAAAAAGAAAAACATTCACCATCATTCACTCCATCACTGTCTTGCCAGAAGGGTACCTTACACTACAGTTTTTAAACTGCAACATTAACAACCCTCCTTCAGAGTGCAGGCACTGTATTTCTCATCTCCAGGACTCAAGTCCGGCCTGCCAGTTTCCCTGAATCCCTTCATATCTCAGTAGTAGTAACCAGTTACCAGTAACCAGTGTACATCTACCTTGACTATCCAAGAGTTCAATCCGACCTTTGAACACTTACCTGGCAAGTCAAATGTAGTCGCAGATGCCTTATCGCGACATGTTAGTATAGTAACTGCAGACCCTCCATTTAGTGCTGAAGATGTAAAGAATGCTCAACGAACAGATCCCATGTGGTCTGGTGTGATTCGATTCCTGCTCCAGGAAGATCTTATTCTGACTGTGAAGCCACCAGCACCCATCAGTGACTTTGTCATGAACCAAGAATTACTGTATCGAACAGCCGAGTTGGGTACTCCTAGCAGAAGAGTATACCAGTTAGTAATTCCACAGTCACTAGTGAATGTAGCCTTACAGCTAGTTCACGATGTACCAGGTGTTGCACACCCTGGTATGGATCGTTCAGTAAAACAAGCCAGATTGAAATACTTTTGGCCTCGTATGGCAACTGATATTTCTGAGTATGTTAAGAAATGTAGTGTCTGCATGCAACATAAAGGTAATGCTAATGGCCCTAATCCAATCCAAGTGTATCCAACTACTAGCGAACCGTGGGAAAGAGTTGCGCTAGATTTGTTAACTAATTTCCAATGTTCCCTCCAAGGCAATAAACATCTGTGTGTTATGGTAGACCATTTCACCAGATATTGTGAGTTAGTTCCTATTGCAGATAAGACTGCCGAGACAGTAGCTAAAGCGTTTAAAGAACGCATTATCTGCAGGCATACCACCCCTAAGTCCCTAGTAACAGATAATGGAGGTGAATTCTGTAATGAGATTCTTGAAAATTTGTGTACCTTGTACAAGATCTCTAAATCCACCATTGTTCCTCATCATCCTGCCAGCAATGGGTTAGCGGAACGAACCAATAAGAAAGTACTTGATGTCTTGAGAGCCACTATCAATCCCAACAGTGAAACTTGGGATGAAGTTATACCTGATGTGCAGTGTGCTATAAATTCTGCTTACAATGTTTCTATAGGTGACACTCCACATTATGCATTGTATGGTGTAGATAAACGTTTGCCTTATGAGTTGTTATACTCTAATCCGAAACCAAATTACAACCCTGATGATTTCATAGCAACTCGTACCAGCTTAGCTCAAAGTGTTTTTAGAAGAATCCGTGAAACACTTCATAAATCAACAGCAGAATTTACAAGAGTCGCAAACACTCGAGCAAAGCCATCCAAAATCAAAGTAGGTTCGAGAGTTATGCTGATTAACTTTAACAAAACGTCTGCAATGCCAAAGCTTGATCAAAAGTTTGTTGGTCCTTATCGAGTAGTTGAACATATCACTGGTAATAAGTATAAGGTTAGAGAGATTAGTACTGGTCAGTATAAAGAATTGCATTTAGATCATATGAAGTTAGTATGTGATGATAATGATGTTCCAACCCAGACTAATGTGACAGACTCTGACAATTCTGATCCTGTACTCTCTCTCTGATACTCAGTCAGACGATCAACCTGAATGTCGTATTCCCTACGTACATGACAGGTATTGAGAAATCCTCAAGTATCATTTGTAACTTCCAATTCAATTGCCTCAAATACAGCATGAGTTAGCCAATCTACAGAATTGATCTCCAAGATGACACCCTTCAGCATTGTCAATCTTACCAGAGTTGGGTTAATGTAAATACCTGTATATTTGAATAATACAGTTCAACTTATCAGTATTCAGAATTTTTTTTTGTGTTCACGTTCTCTCCGAATTCTGAGATTAACATCTAATTGAGTGCACCGAATTCTGCCTTTCTGTTAACACTCTTTCTTATGTAAATATCCTTCCTCAAATCCGTAATCACATGAATACAGATCAATCGATCAAAATTTTTTTTTTTATCACTTCTCTTGGTAATTCATCGATGAGTTTCATTCGAGAGTTGTGCTATATTATACCTTGTATTTTTTTTTCCCCCCCCCAAGCATTACAGTTTCAGTTACGTAAGTTCCATTCCAATGTTCTACATTATGCATGTTATAATGTTCAATTGTTGTGTTCCTTTGGACTTGTATAGAATCGCCCAAGCGACACCTGCCTCTCTAGTTTGTATTAGTTGTTGTCGGACACGACATACGTTAGCGGCGCGAGCTCTCAGTAGTAGTAACAAGTTCCAGGTAAATCCAGTGTAACAGTAGATGAGACTCACTACCAACCGTCTCTGCCTGAGTCACTGTCTGTATTCATAATTGTGCTGACCAGCGTATTCAAAGGACCCCTCACATATGGGTTACTGTGGGCAGCCAGTTAGTCTTAGAGAGCAGGAGAGGAGGCTGGATGTTTGGCGTACCTCACATTATCCGTAATATAAGTACTTCCAGGCTACGTGAGTATTTCTCTTTACCTATCCACGTCGTTCAGAACCCACATGTACATCAAAATGTTCTTGCTCACACGCCAACAGCACATCAAGTATTAAAGACCATTTGGTCTCCATTCTCCTATCAACATACTCACGCATGCCCGCTGGAAGGTCCAGCCCCTTCACAACAAAAACTCCCCTTTACCCTTCCTCCAACCTTTCCTAGGCCGACCCCTTCCCCACTTCTTCCACTACAGATTGATAATCTTGAAGTCATTCTGTTTCGTTTCCATCTTCTACATCGTCCGAACCACATCAAACAACCCTTCCCTCAGCCTCTGGACAAAAGTTTTGGCAATCCGCCACCTCCCTCCTAAACTTCCAAACTATGTATTCTTGCTTTATATTCTTACCACCACATTGCCTCAGACATGACATCTCCAATGCCTCCAGCCTTCTATTCGCTGCAACATTCGTGCAATGCTTCACACCAATATAAGAGCGTTAGGTAAAAAAATATACTCTCATACATTCACCTCTTTGCTTCCAAGGACAAAGTTCTTTGCTCACAGACTCCTAAGTGACACTCACCCTTTTCCCCTTCATCAATTCTATGATCACCTCATTCTTTCATTCCATCCACTGATCGTCCTCTCCTAAATATCTGAATGCATTCACTTCCTCCATACTCTCTCTACTCCTATCTGATATCCAAAATCTACATCACCTAATATTTTTGTTATTCTGATACCTTAACTCTTTCCTGTATTCACTTTTAATTTTTCTTCTCTTTACTTACCCTACCAATTTCATCCACAAACCTTGCAACTTCTCTTCAAAATCACCCAAGGCAACGTGGTCATCAGCAAAGTGCAACTGTGATAAACTCCCAAATTTATGTGTGATTCTTTATCTTTTAACTCCACACCTCTTGCCAAGATCCTTGCATTTACTTCTCTTACAAACCCCATCTAATAATATATTTGATACAACCCATGGTGACATCACACCCTTCCTTGTTTAAGGCCTATTTTTAAAACTGGGAATTAATTTCATCTTTCCTACATACTCTAACTTGTGCCTCACTATCATGTAAAAACTCTCACTGCTTTCAGTAGCCTCTCCACCCATACATCTGCAACATCTCCACATTGCGCCCCTAATAAACCCTCTCACACGCCTTTTCCAATCCATAATGCACTAAAACTCTATTGCCTTGTTATAAATACTGTTCACATAGTTTCACTTATATAATAATAATAATATCTTTATTACTACAAGAACATGTAGAAGAATTACTGGCTAGTGAATCGATAGACATACTACTACAGTGGGACCCCGGACATACAATGTCCCCAAATACGTTAAAAGCGGACCTACGAGTCCTCTTCAGCGGAAAAAAATTTTGACCCGACGTACCACTGAAAAACTCAACCTACAGCATTCATCTGATACTCATCCACATGTGTGTTCGGCCTGAGCACACCTCAGTTGGCCTGCCATGGTGGGCTGGTGGCCAAAGCTTCCCAGCTTCACTCACGGAGGGCCCGGAGTTCCGATTCCGGCGGGTGGAAACATTTCGACACGTTTCCTTACACCTGTTGTCCTGTTCGCCTAGCAGCAAATAGGTACCTGGGTGTTAGTCGACTGGTGTGGGTCGCATCCTGGGAAACAGGATTAAGGACCCCAATGGAAATAAGTTAGACAGTCCTCGATGACGCACTGACTTTCTTGGGTTATCCTGGGTGGCTAACCCTCCGGGGTTAAAAATCCGAACGAAATCTCTCTCTCTCTCTCTCTCTCTCTCTCTCTCTCTCTCAGTTAGTGTGCCAGTGTTTACAAGCCAGAGAAGTCGCTCCCACACATACATTCAGAAAACATTTTATATTATTCGAGTGTTTTCAGTGCTTATAACTGCTAAATAAGCTACCATGGGCCCAAAGAAAGCTTCTAGTGTGAACCCTGTGGTAAAAAGGTTGAGAAATACTATTGAAATACTATCGTACCATGGTCAGCTGCTGCTGCTGCTGTGCCATAGTCAGCTGACTGTGTGGGGGCCTGTACCATGGTCAGTGCTGCTGCTGCTGCTGTTACCATGGTCAGCTGCTGTACTGCTGCGTACATGGTCAGCTGCTGCTACTGCTGCTGTAATCTGGTCATGCTGCGCGGATTGCTGTACCATGGTCTGCTGCTGCTGCTGCTGCTGTGCTGTACCATGGTCAGCTGGCTGCTATGTGCTGTACCAATGGTCAGCTGCCTGCTACTGCTGCTGTACCATGGTCAGCTGCTGATGCTGCTGTACCATGGTTGTGCTGGCTTGCTGCTGCTGCTGTACCTTGGTCAGATGCTGCTATGGTGCTGTACATGGTTCATGACGCTGCTAATGCTGCTGTACCATGGTCAGCTGCTTGCTACTGCTGCTGTATCATGGTTAGATGCAGTGCTTGACTGTACCATGGTCAGCTGCTGCTGCTGCTGTACCATGGTAGCTGTGTTTGCAGCTGTGCCATGGTCAGTGCTGCTGTGCCTGTGCCATGGTCAGCTGCTGCTGCTGCTGCAGTTACCATGTCGGTGCTGCTGCTGCTGTGCCATGGTCAGTGCTGTTGCTCCTTGACTGTTACCATGGTCAGCTGCTTTGCTGCTGTACCATGTCAACTTGCTGATGCGCTGTACATGGTTAGCTGATTGCTGCGCCATGTCAGCTTGTGCTACTCGAAGATGTGGAGAGGACTGTTGTTGGTGTGGTTATCAGAACACGAGAAACAATTAACCCAGAGGGTTAGCCACCCAAGATAACCAAGAAAGTCAGTGTGTCATGGGGACTGTCTAACTTATTTCCATTGGGGTCCTTAATCTTCTCTTCCAGGATGCGGCCCACACCAGTCATACTAACCCCAGGTGAACAGGAAAAAAATGATGGAACTAGTGCTCATAATGGTGAATTTAAGGCCAGCAAGAGGGTTTGGTTGAGGAGATTTAAGAATCGTAGTTGGCTTACACGTGTGTTAAGGTCTGTTTCTGTAAGAAAATGCCCAAACAGGAACTGCATTACTCAAGAGGAGGAAAGGCATTCCAGGACACAGTGTCTCATCACAATCTTCAAATAAAGGATAGTGTCATTTATTTATTTATTTGATGTCTTTTGCAAAACAGGTCCATTGAAGATTTTGTATTTACAATTGTTGGGTTGCACATCAATGAGAGCCTCTATTATGTAGGCATTATGGGCCAACTTAACATTATTGGGATACAGACTACATAGGTTAATCATTGTTGTACAGTAGGATAGTAATTATTTCATAGTTGTACAGTTAGATTATTATTTATAAGTGAAATTCAAAATTTGTATAAGATGAAAAGTTATATTCATATATTAAAAAATGCTTCTTGTGAAAACAATAGATTCAATTAAATTCTGTCAACAATTGATCAAAGGTTCAAAGGATTGTTGAATGAAGTTATGATGTGGGATTACTTAAGTATGTGTGTACTGAGTATTTAAAGCATTTAGTCTTAGGGTGATTAAGTGGCTTTGAGAAGTCTTAAATTGATTTCAGACTGGGTTACTTTAATATCTTTGGAAATGAATTCCATATTTTGGGGCCTCTTTCTGTGCATGAGTGTTTACAGTGTGATATGGACACAAGTATATCAAAAGGGATCTGTGTCTTGTGTTGTGGGACATGTGTCTTGTTTAAGTTGGTGAGGAGAAAGTTGAGCTGGAGGGTTTAATTTACGTGTATTGTTTTGTGTTGTAAGTAGGCACATGATTAAGTATGGATGTTCTTAATGCTGAGCAGATTCAGACATCTGAAAACTGGTGGAGTATGCTGGTTGGAAGTGAGGGGGGGGGTGTGGGGGGGGAATTTGTTATCATTCTTATGTGCCTTTTGCTGGGTTATAGGGGTTTTAGGTGATTGGATGTTGTTGATCCCATCATAAATTCATATGTAAGAAAGGGTATATGAGTGATGGTACAGTGCCAGGAGAGCGATTGTGGAACGGTAGTACCTATGTAGTTCTAAGAATTACATCACCACTTTTAACAGTGGATAACTGAATCTTCGTAGCTGAAAATAAGTCTCTTATGCTAAAAGTAAGTCTCCTTGTGCAACAATAACAATACCATGAATCTAAGTTACTTTCACCTTGAGACAAGATCAACAGCTATGAACAGCAACTAACAACCCAGGCAATGACTGACTTTGGCAAGGACCTTCCAATCAGTTATAACCAGCCACACAGATCATTTAACTTCCTAAAAACGAGATGATTAATGCCATCACAGACTGAAAATAAACATGGATACCCAATTGAACAATTATTTGCCTAACCAAGATGATAAAGCCGAGCAGAGACAAGATATCTGATGCAGTAGTATATTAACAGTCCACTCTTTCCCAGTGAATTAAACATTCCAACTGCAAAAGATACAACTCTCCAGGTAATACATGACCTCCTACATGTTAGTGTGTCGTGTGGAAATAAACGAATCACGGGTTACTAGGGAACCAAAGTAGAAAAGTGTTATGCTCAGATTTCACACACAATACAGGAAAAAAAGACCTAATAATTTATTTATTAAAGCAAAAAAGAATATACATAAATGAGTTCAACAAGAAAATGACTGAACCTTTTTTCCTGTTACCCAGGAGGTGCTAAACTGAAAAAGTGAGAATAATGATAAAATTCCACTAGTGCTTTGTAGTGGTGGACAAATTCTAGTATGAAAACAAATGTAGGGCCATGTGTACTACATTACATAATGAAAATGAACTAGCAAACTTCCTTCATGATGCAAACATTACAGAAAGTCTGACTGTTTTAGTGACCAAATCTTTACTTCATTAGGTGTATGTACTATGTTCATTATTGAAATAATCCCTGGTTACTATCACCTCCTAGTCAGTATTTACTACTCACTATCCCTGGTGTCCCACACAGTTTCTTGTGTGACCAATTTGTGTATCTTCCCAGATTCCAATTAACAATTTATTTTTTTAATATAAAACTTACTCTTTAATAAATATCTGTATAAAACCTTTTTCTTTACTACTTAAGCACTGTTAAAATTCTCTTATAAATCATACTAATTTTCCCTTTCTCCAAACTACAAACAAAAAACATAGTGTATGTTCTTACTACACTACTGTGCAGTACCTTCGAAACATCCCTCACTAGCTAGCATCTACTACCTTCAAATTAATACTCCTGTAGTGATATTAATAGCTAAAATTTATGTTATAAGGGAATTACTACTTCAGATTATTTTTCATATCTTAGTGACTCTATTATTTTGCATGTGCAATTAGTGTATATTTCAACTACATTATTGTTCAAGGCCCAAAACTTATTTTTGTAGCTGTACCATCTACCTCATATTTAGTTTTTATTTTTTATAGTACAATAAATTATCCATTATTATATATAACAAATCAGATTTACTCCCAAATCTATATTCCTAATCTTAGTTACTATCTGCCAATTTAACTTTGTTTACAATTACAGTAGACCCCGCTTTACGATCAGCGCCCAAAGGCGACCAATTTGCAAGTGTATTCATGTAATGTGCGTTTGTACGTTTATGTTTGGGCGTCTGAAATGGAATTAATCTAAATCACAATGTTACTTATGGGAACAAAACTTCGTTCAGTAATGGCACCTGAACATATTCTGGAATGAAATAATATCCTATAGCCGGGGGTCCACTGTATTTAATTCAGTTCTAATTATTTTCTCCTTTAGTTTAGCCTTTATATAGGATTACTTAACAACCCTTAGTTCATATTTCACAATTGTTTTTACAATAATCAAGGTGCTTTTCTCAGGTGCTAAAGTGTTAATAAGTCACTATTTTGCCATTATATTCCCAAGCTCAATTATTTGATTACACTTTTATTTGTTTCACCACAATTTTTTTTTAGTCCCTTTTATTTGTCTCCTATGTTTTAGCTTTTAAAGAATACCTTAGATCAAAATTTTTTCATTTGTTAAAATAACTCAGGATTGCTATTTTATTAGCTTAGAATACACCCATTCATACGACTTACTACCTGCTCTGCTTAGACAACTTGACTTACGACCTGTGTTTTTTACTGCCAAAATTTCTGGGAAAAAACAATATTTGTGTTGTTTACACAGTGTTTATCCTAAACCTTACAGTATAAAATACAGTACAGTCCTAACTTCACAAATCCGGCATCAGTTATTCGGTTCTTCAGTTATTTGGACTAATTTTTGGCTGGCATAATTTCAAATTTACAGGGTGCCATACCAACTGTGGTACTGTTTGGTGGTGCTATTGTGCATAAGTCTTTCAATTTCTTTTTCTCCATTTATTGTTTTAACCTGCCTTAACTTTTAGCCTAGCCATGGTTTCCAATGAACAAACAGGAAATGTCTTCTCATTATGTAAAGCACCTACACAGTTCATTATCCATTAAAGATTAAGGTGGTTCTTTGAAGCCACTGTCAGTTGCTGAACTCATTCCACATGAAGCAGGAGAATTTCCTTTATTATTATTATTCTAATATCAAACATAAGCTTTATTTGCCTATCACAATTTATATAATATGCACAATAAACAATATAAATAACAATAATAACATGTAAATACACCAAGAATGAATACATTTTGGCAAACACCGAGCAAGTTCGACGGAGGTATAGAGAGGACATTGGTATACAAAATACCATTCTCTATCTTGTCTTGAGTGGGCTTATATCATGGAAAACAGAATATAGCACAGGGCTTAACTGTCATATACACTCGTTACTGCTCCATAAACCTGAAACAAAAAAGTTATTTTCTCTCTATAGATTATCACACCAGCAGCATATGTGTAGAGAACCTAGGATAAATCAAAAAAAGTCAACCTAGCTAGTTTCTGTTCCTGGCTTGGGTTAGCCATTATGATTTTTGGTAAATATTCGATTCCCAGTAGTTAGGTAGAAACATTAGGCGTGTTTCTTACACCTGTTGTACTATGTTTACCCATCAGTTAATTGGGTACTGGGTGTTAGACGATTAGTTTGTGGGGTTGTTATCCTGGGACACTCACCTAATTTTCTGAAATACTCTGCATAACAAGCGGTGAATGCTATAGTAGTCTTTTATGTTCCCAATCACTGATGATGTCAGCTAGGCCTGTTACCGTGTACATGTACTTGGAGTAATAAAGACATTATTATTATTATTATTATTATTATTATTATTATTGTTATTATTATTATTATATTATTTTCTCAGTTGTTTGCTGGGTTATCTTATTCAAACTTGGGCAAGGTATGATGGAAATGATCCTTCTTCACCGTACACCCAAAACGAACGAAATCAAGACCATAAATACGGTGTTCACTTCTAGCCATTAGCGTCTGCTTAGCGGTATATTTTTGTTATGGTTGTTATGGTTATATTCTCATTTTGTCGGTCTTCATTTGATAGTATGAAAGATATATTACAGAAGAGATATTCCAGCTCACCAATACCATTCCACTATCCACTAATACCCACATTATTTTGATTGCTTTCATGAAGAAAAGTACCTTAAATTGTGCTCACCAGTAGCGGAAAATATGTTCTATTCTTTAGGAAGCTCAAGATGTAAACAAATGACGGTCACGTCCAATACCTGTCCGCCTGCCAGTCCAAATTCCAATATGGAGTCGAGAAGGGATTGACATTATTTTAAAATTTATTACAATAATGCGTAGTCTGCATACCAGTAAATTTCTTTTTTTTTGTGAATAAAAATTTCCCCAAATGGTAAAGGGCCTGCAGCCGTACTAATAACAGAAAAAAATTTTTTTTTATCCCAGGAATGTCTCATTGTTTATTCGGACCCTTTTTTAAAACTGGCATCTGTTGAAATTTGTGTGAAATTGGGCCCAAAATTTGCAATTTTGACCCTTTATTGGGTAGTTAAAAATAAGTGAAAGGGGCGGTTTCTTGACTCGGTTGACGACTAGAATAAAAAAGTTTATTCAGGTTACACAATACAGTTACACAGATTACATACATAAAATGATGAATAGAGAACCTGGGATAACCCAGAAAAGTCAGACAAAGTGACTTATTCCGTCCCTGGTTTGGGGCTTCATATATTTTTTTGGTAATATTTTTTTTTCTGGGTTGTTTTTTTGGGCTACCCTTTAAAAATTGGGCTGTATGAGGGAAAGATCTTCTTAACTACAACAAAAATAAAAAAGAGGGACAAAAAATAAGGGAGTTCATTTTCTCACCCCATACCCCGCCTCTTTGCATATGTTTTCTTGGTTTTTATTTTTGTATTTTTGTTTTTTTTGGACTCATTTGATAGAATGGAAATATATTACAGAAACAACATGTTTTTTGATTGCCTTCTGAGAAAAGTACCTTGAAATTAAAGCTAAAAGTAGAGAAATTTCTTTTTTTTGCCGATGTTCAATAAATTTTTGTAAGTCAATTTGGCTAATTTTTTTAAGTGATTATAACCTAACCACTTTGTAACCCCCAAAAACTCATAACCAGACACTACGGGCCCCCAAATGATGCCGGTTTTGTAAAGGAGGACTGTACAAAAAGCATAAAATAAATAAAGCATGAAACCGAAATAAAACAAAAAAATAAAGTCATTAAAAATTTTTTTGTTGATATTCGTAGAAAAGTTTGACTTACGCCTTTTCGCTACAGGTTTCCGAACCGAACTCCCGGCTTTTAAGTCGGATGTGGGGTGTATTTACTTTGTTTTATATTTAAATTCTAACTAAGATTCCTATAAATCTTAATAACAAGCATTGACCCTGATCCCCAACCTCTTTTTGAATGATTTAAAGAATAAAGGGGCCTTACAGCCCGGCCACGGGAGCTTTTGACCCCCGGAACTTCTTCAGGTAAACCCCAGGAAAAACTACACAGCAGAAAATTTAAAAGGCATTCTCAGAGCCAATAAAAAAAACTGTTTTTTAAATACAATAAAAAGATCTTTAAGAAAAATATTACGTGACCTCAAGCTTTAAAATTCCCTGCATGCAAGTATATCCTCTAACTCTCACTAAAAACCGGGCAAAAACCAGATACTACGTTTTCATGCCATTCCTGGTTACACAGCCATACACAACTGTGGGCCAGTCTACAAGGGGGGGGCCCCCACAGCTATATACTACCAACCAACTAAAATGTATCAAAATACTTGCACAAGGATAAACATGGGGAATAATAATAGCTAAATTCAAATCCAAATACCTAAAAAAAAACCTCTCACAGTGATAAACATCTACGAGTCCCCACAGTCAAACGTTGCCGTTTTAGTGAAAACCTGGGAAAGTATGATAACTGATGAAAAAGCAGAACAAAGATCACTTACTACTCTCGGGAGATTTCAATAAAATCTCATGCAAGCCCCGGACCCATACTTTTACTGAATTCACAAACACATGAGTAACTGCATGTTCACCAGCAGTAACAAAACCTACAAGAGTTACGGAGACTTGTTCCCTACTAACCAATCTCCCAAAACCCCATACCCCCTTTAAAAATCAAGATAATCACAGAAAAACCATAGATCACTACCCTCCCCTTCCTCATACAAATCTTGCGAAATTACCCCAAACACTACAAAAGTCACTTTCAGATTCACAATGAGGTAGACATTAATATCTTCCAGCAGCAGTGAAAACTTGACGGGTAACGACTAAAAATCTATACAGATTTTGCGAATGTAAAATAATTTTCTAAAAAAAGCCCCCAAAACCCTCTACAAAAAGCACCTCCCCAAAAAAAAAACTAAACAGATGACAGCTAAGGGGCTAACAGTCCCTGGAAAAACCCCCAGCTTCCTCAAACCATAAACCAAAGCACCTAATGAAAAACAGTACAGAAAGTCACATAACCAGAGCCCAAACAAAATTTTATGTCAATCCAACCAGCCTGATAAGAAGGCCTAAAAAACTGTTTTTTGGGGAACAGATTACCAACTTACAATGACATAAAAAAGACCGGGAAAAACCCTAACAGAAATTCTAAGAAAAAAAAAAGATATCACAAAAATAAAAAATTTTGAACTAACAAAACCAATGAACCCAAACTCCCACCAACTGAAAAGTAAACAGACTCATAATTTCTTCTCCACTATAGGAAAAACCTTTGCCAAAAAAATCCCAAGCTCGAACCCCCCCCGTGACTACCTCAGGGCAACTCCCCGAACAATGTTCCTGCTCCATAACTCAACTGAATCCCCCTTATTATCAAAACTAAAAAAAAAGGCGGGAGATTTAAACACCTTACCCCCTTCAAAAAAAAAAAAGCATCACAAGTATACTGTCCCCCCAATCATTGCAAACTCTTTAACAAATCCATAGAATCCTCTACCTTCCCTACATTCTAAAAAAAGCAAGGGTCCCCCCCAACCTAAAGGGGGAGCCCAAACGTTTCAAAATATACCCCAATACCCAACTTACACCCTTTCTCTAAAATCTTCGAAAAATTCATTCAAAGCGAATCTATTCCTACCTCATCTCCCAAAACATACTCAACCCCTGCCAATTTGGTCCAGGCCTAATAAAAAAAAATGATGCTATTTTACACAGTGAAATTATACACTGAATAGAGGAAAAAAAATCCCACGGGGGTTTCATTGACTTCGTAATGCTTTTGATACAGTTGGGGCCAGACTTGCTCCAAATAAAATTGTCACACTTGGTATAAGAGGGCACTTTCCCCAACTACCTAAATCATACCCCCAAAAGAAGCCCAAAATGGTATAAAAAATGGGGGAAAATCTTTCCCCACAACCAATTTCATTTGTCCCACAGCAAAGCGTCCCTTGGGCCCCCTTCTCTTTCTCTTTTACATAAATGACCACCAAAAACTTCGCAACTACTCAAAAACCCCCAAATGTTTGCAATGACACTACATTCTTCTTCACCCGACCCGTCATGCTAGCCAAAACGTAAATACTGAATTAAAAAAATATCTACCCCCGATGAGGGTAACAAACTTTCTCTAAAACATTGGCAAAACCACTTCACTCATTTTTTTAACAGAGCTACAGATGTCCCATTAACATAAAAAATGGATCACCCATCACAAAAACTCCAGAGGGAAAATCCTTTGGAATCCCCTTGATAATAACTCAAATTTCAAACAATATACAAGAAATTCCCCAAAAAATTTCCAATACAGTAAGATACTATCGAAGTACGGTACTATGTTCCACAGTCAGCCCCCCTGGCCCCTTTTCACTCACTTTTTTACCCTATCTCACCCATGGAAAAATTTTGCATGGGGGGCCCAAAAACAACAAACCATCTCAACCCCTAAATTTCCCAACAAAAAGGGTGCAGTAGAATGATAACAAATTCCCGCTACAGGCACCACTTTACCAATATTTTAAAACTCTAAACCTACTACATACAAAACATCCATATTATTACTGCACTTATTACATCACAGAACCTTAACTTATATAAACCCCCCCCTCAATGTCTCTTTCCAAACCCCAAAAAGAAAACCCTGACCATAAACAAGGCACAGATCATCTTTATGTTCCCCGTGTCCCCCTTACGCTATGCAAAAATCAATGCACATAAAAAACCCTAAAAAACTGGGAAATTTATTACCTGTAAAATAAAAGAAACCTATCTGTTTATAAAATTTAAGCTCTTTAAAAAAACACTTACTAACCCACAACCACATAAATACTGAATAACTGGTCTTTTAAATTGTATATCATAAAATTTTTTCTAATTGTACACATAAATTGTAACCGAACCCAATCAAACTTTGTTATTTTTTAATTGCTTTTTCCTAAAAGAATACTCCCTTCTACTGAAGTACAAAACAAGCTTTCAACCATAGTCCTTTTCTTTGTAAAACTCAAACTAATTGTTACTCAAACTTAAACCCCTTTAGGGGCGACAGGCTCTCTCCAACTCGTTTCAGGGTAAGCCAAATTTAAAAAAAAAAAAAAAAAAAAAACTTATAAAGATAAGAATCTTTTTCCCTCATAATGGGCCAAAATATGAAATTTGTTGAAAACTTAGGAATTTTGCTCCCACGAAGTTAACGGTCTCGCAATGTTTTTGCTCTGCGATTTTGCCCCAAATTTTAGCCCCCCTTTTCGACCAATTCCCTGATATCGACAAAAAACATGAAAAATTTCACTAGAACTCCATTTTTCTATCGAAAAGTGCAAGAAACCCTCCATTTACCAATTGAATACCAGTACTGTCAAATTTAGCAATTTTTCCAATTTTTACACAAATTTCAAAAAATGCCAAATTTTCCCAATGGGCCAGAATAAACAAATAGACATTACTGGCACAAAAAGACATTCCTCTGTTCATTATCCCTGTCTAAGGCCCCTCTTAATTCTTTTTTGTCCCCTTTGAGTTTTTTTTTCTCACAAAAATAAAGATTTACTGTTTCAATACTGCATTAGTGTAAAAAATGGTATAAATAATATTGGCGCACTTGCAAAAGAATATTAGACTCATCAGTTTTTGTGTATTGGACGCCTGGCAAAATTTTTTACTTTTGAACTTTGGAAAAATCAACTTTTGCTACTTTGAGCCAATTTCAAAAGGGACTTTCTTTGGGAAAACCATCATAATCATCCAATTTTTTTAAAATTCTTTCCCTTCTACAAAATGAGGCCAAGAAAACAGAATACAACAATAATACCATACAAAATCTTTCAAAGTCGCTGTTTTATTCCAAAAAAATGGGCAGTTTTTTTTTTTTTCATTACGCACTGTTGCTCAGGGTTTTTTTTTATACTGTGCACACTGACAATAGACCCATTCTTTATATGTAGGTACCCTTTCTCCCCCGGTTTGGGGTTGCCCGAATTTTTGCGTACTAGTAGTCAAAAACCCCGGATTTTAAGCCGTACAGTACTGCCGAAACCCCCCAAAAATGTTTTTTGTTATCTGTTTACAATAAAAGTTTTACCACTGAATACATCATGCTTAGTTAATTTAAGTTAATTTAAGCCTTCCCCTCGCATACAAGGGGCTTTGCATGCTGCACTTAACGCTTCATTTGGGACTTCTCTGTATCATGTTCAAAATTTAAAAAATAAAAAATAAATAAAAAGTATGCCTACAGTCTTGGAGATTTTCTTGGGGGATTTGTTGATTGTGTCCCCGAACTTAAGGAAATACGTCAAGGTGGATACCCAGGAATTTTTCCCCTGTCATCTTTGAAATGATGACCATTTAGCTTATGTTAAGGGCTTTGCACTTTGTTTCCAAACTGAATGAAAAAAGGTTTTATCATATTCAGGGTAAGTTTGTTAGTCATCATCCAGGCAGATATTTTTTTGCAAAACGGCATGGCTGTGTTTGCTAGTATGACTGTGTTTGGGTGGGGGAAAAAATATTAGTCCATCTGCAATAATTGGGGTTTTAGTACCCGT
>NC_069458.1:890403-915712 GCF_026875155.1 Cherax quadricarinatus | reverse complement strand
AAATTAATCCAAAACCTCCACCATACAAACTTCATACTTATTACTGCACCTATTACATACATAGAACACTTAACTCTGATATTAACCCCCCCCTTTCAAACATCTCCTTGCCAACCTCAACAAACACATGACCATAACAAAAGGGCACAGATCACTCTTTGATGTTCCTCGTGTCCATCTCACACTATGCAAAAACTCAATGCACATAAAAGGCCCTAAAATCTGGAACTCATTACCTGTAAATATAAAAGAAACACTACCGTTTATAAATTCAAGTTCTTCTCAAAGATCACTTACTCACCCAAAACCAAATAAATACTGAATAACTGAACCTTATAAATTGTATATCTTAAATGTTTCTCACAATTAGGTAGTAGGTTGGTAGACAGCAACCACCCAGGGAAGTACTACCGTCCTGCCAGATGACTGTGAAACAAAAACCTTAATTGTTTTGCATGATGGTAGGATTGCTGGTTTCTTTTCTGTCTCATAAACACGCTAAGATAACAGGGATATCTTGCTACTCCTACTAACACTTTGGTCACACTTCACAGACACGCACATGCATATATATATATACATACATCTAGGTTTTTCTCCTTTTTCTAAATAGCTCTTGTTCTTTTTTTTTTTCTTCCCTTTGTCCATGGGGGAAAGTGGAAAAGAATCTTTCCTCCGTAAGCCATGCGTGTCGTATGAGGCGACTAAAATGCCGGGAGCAATGGGCTAGTAACCCCTTCTCCTGTATAAAAATTTACAAAAAAAAGAGAAGAAGAAAACTTTATAAAACTGGGTTGCTTAAATGTGCGTGGATGTAGTGCGGATGACAAGAAACAGATGATTGCTGATGTTATGAATGAAAAGAAGTTGGATGTCCTGGCCCTAAGCGAAACAAAGCTGAAGGGGGTAGGAAGTTTCAGTGGGGGGAAATAAATGGGTTTAAAATTTCTGGAGTATCTGAGAGAGTTAGAGCAAAGGAAGGGGTAGCAGTAATGTTAAATGATCAGTTATGGAAGGAGAAAAGAGAATATGAAGTGGGAATTCAAGAATTTATTGGATTAAAGTAAAGGTTGGATGCGAGAAATGGGTCATAATAAGCGTGTATGCACCTGGAGAAGAGAGGAATGCAGAGGAGAGAGAGAGAAATTTTTTTGGGGATGTTAAGTGAATGTATAGGAGCTTTGAACCAAGTGAGAGAGTAATTGGGGTAGGGGACCTGAAAAGCTAAAATAGGAGAAAACTTTTAGAGAGGGTGTGGGTAGGTAAGTTTGGGGTGCCAGGGGTAAATGATAATGGGAGCCCTTTGATTGAACTTGTATAGAAAGGGGTTTAGTTATAGGTAATACATATTTTAAGAAAAAGAGGATAAATAAGTATACACGAATGATGTAGGGCGAAATGACAGTAGTTTGTTGGATTATGTATTTGGTAGAAAAAAGACTGTTGAGTAGACTTCAGGATGTACATGTTTATAGAGGGGCCAAAGATATATCAGATCACTTTCTAGTTGTAGCTACACTGAGAGTAAAAGGTAGAGGGGATACAAGGAGAATAGAAGCTTCAGGGAAGAGAGGGGTTTGAAGGTTTATAACTAAAAGAGGAGGATTAGGGTAAGATATAAACAGTATTGGAGGATAGAGGGGCTAATGAGAGCATGGGCAATGGGGTCGAAGAGGTATGGGTAGGTTAAAAATGTAGTGTTAGAGTCTTCAGCAAAGTTGTGGTTACAGGAAAGTGGGTGCAGGAGGGAAGAGGAGCGATTGGGGGAATGATGATGTAAAGAGAGTAGTAAGGGAGAAAAAGTTAGCATATGAGAAGTTTTTACAAAGTAGAAGTGATGCAAGGAGGGAAGAGTATATGGAGAAAAAAGAGAGAGGTTAAGAGAGTGGTGAAGCAAGTAAAAGAGAGCAAATGAAGAGTGGGTGAGATGTTACAACAAATTTGTTGAAAATAAGAAAAAGTTTTGGAGTGAGATTAACAAGTTAAAAAGCCTAGAGAACAAATGGTTTTGGGTCAGTTAAAAAAAGGAGAGGAGAGTTTTTAATGGAGAGTTAGAGGGATTGGGAAGATGGAAGGAATATTTTGAGGAATTGTTAAATGTTGATGAAGATAGGGAAGCTGTGATTTGTGTATAGGGCAAGGAGGAATAACATTTGTAGGAGTGAGGAAGAGCCAGTTGTTTAGTGGGGGGGAAGTTCGTGAGGCAGTAGGGGAAAATGAAAGGGGGTAAGGCAGCCGGGATTGATGGGATAAAAATAGAAATGTTTAAAAGCAGGTGGGGATATAGTTTTGGAGTGGTTGGTGCAAATTGTTTAATAAATGTATGGAAGAGGGGAAGGTACCTAGGGATTGGGGAGAGAGCATGCATAGTTCCTTTGTATAAAGGCCCAAAGGGGATAAAAGAGAGTGCAAAAAATTATAGGGGGTTTAGTCTGTTGAGTGTACCTGGTAAAGTGTAGGTAGAGTTATAATTGAAAGAATTAAGAGTAAGACGGAGAATAGGATAGCAGATGAACAAGGAGGCTTTAGGAAAGGAGGGGGTGTGGTGGACCAGGTGTTTACAGTGAAACATATAAGTGAACAGTATTTAGATAAGGCTAAAGAGGTTTTTGTGGCATTTATGGAATTTGGAAAAAGGGCGTATGACAGGGTGGATAGGGGGGCAATGTGGCAGATTTGCAAGTGTATGGTGTAGGAGGTAGGTTACTGAAAGCAGTGAAGATTTTTTTACGAGGATAGTGAGGCTCAAGTTAGAGTATGTAGGAAAGAGGGAAATTTTTTCCCAGTAAAAAGTAGGCCTTAGACAAGGATGTGTGATGTAAACGTGGTTTGTTTAATATATTTATAGATGGGGTTGTAAGAGAAGTAAATGCGAGGGTCTTGGCAAGAGGCGTGGAGTTTAAAAGATAAAGAATCACACACAAAGTGGGAGTTGTCACAGCTGCTCTTTGCTGATGAAAACTGTGCTCTTGGGGATTCTGAAGAGAAGTTGCAGAGATTGGTGGATGAATTTGGTAGGGTGTGCAAAAGAAGAAAATTAAAGGTGAATACAGGAAAGAGTAAGGTTATGAGGATAACAAAAAGATTAGGTGATGAAAAATTGAATATCAGATTGGAGGGAGAGGTATGGAGGAGGTGAACGTATTCAGATATTTGGGAGTGGACGTGTCAGCGGATGGGTCTATGAAAGATGAGGTGAATCATAGAATTGATGAGGGAAAAAGAGTGAGTGGTGCACTTAGGAGTCTGTGGAGACAAAGAACTTTGTCCTTGGAGGCAAAGAGGGGAATGTATGAGAGTATATTTTTAAACCAACGCTCTTATATGGGTGTGAAGCGTGGGTGATGAATGTTGCAGCGAGGAGAAGGCTGGAGGCAGTGGAGATGTCATGTCTGAGGGCAATGTGTGGTGTGAATATAATGCAGAGAATTCGTAGTTTTGAGTTAGGAGGAGGTGCGGGATTACCAAACTGTTGTCCAGAGGGCTGAGGAAGGGTTTGTTGAGGTGGTTCGGACATGTAGAGAGAATGGAGCGAAACAGAATGACTTCAAGAGTGTATCAGTCTGTAGTGGAAGGAAGGCGGGGTAGGGGTCGGCCAAGAAGGGTTGGAGGGAGGGGTAAAGGAGTTTTTGTGCGAGGGGCTTGGACTTCCAGCAGGCATGCTTGAGCGTGTTTGATAGGAGTGAATGGTAGACAATGGTTTTTAAAACTTGACGTGCGTTGGAGTGTGAGCAAAGTAACATTTATGAGGATTCAGGGAAACCGGCAGGCCGGACTTGAGTCCTGGAGATGGGAAGTACAGTGCCTGCACTCTGAAGGAGGGGTGTTAATGTTGCAGTTTAAAAACTGTAGTGTAAAGCACCCTTCTGGCAAGACAGTGATGGAGTGAATGATGGTGAAAGTTTTTCTTTTTCGGGCCACCCTGCCTTGGTGGGAATCGGCCGGTGTGATAAAAAAAAAAAAAAAAAAAAAAAAAAAAATGTTAAACCTAAAACCCAATCTAACTTTATTATTTTTTAAATACACTACCTAACAGAATACTCCATTCTACTGAATGTACAACAATGCATACAACCATATGACCTGTCTTTGTAATACTCACTTGTGCTTTATAGTAATCTGTTTACATTAAAGTTTTATCACTGATGTCATCATTGCTTAGTTCATCTTAAGTTAATTTTAAGCCAGCCCGTAATGCTATGCATAGTATAAGTGGCTTTGGCATGCTGCTCTTATCTGTATTTTTTGTACCTCTGTATGTGTGCTCAAATTTTTTAAATAAATAAATAAATAAATAAATAAATGAACCCATTCTAAAACCTGCAGTTGTCATGGACTACAACCTCAATATGCACTTAGTGAACAAATGTGACATGCAAATTGGGATTGTTGATTGTGTACACAAGAGTTATAAGTGGTATATGAAACTTTTTTTCATCTTCTTGATATTTCCATGCTAAATGCTTATAATATATACAAGTTGAGGACCAACAACAAACCAAAATATGGTGAATTTTGTTTGTCAGTCAGTAGACAAATAACTGCCAAATACCAAGGAGCAACACCTGCAATAGACCAGCGCCCACAAAATTACCAACACACACTATCTTGTTTGAGGCCTTGTGATCACTACTCCATACAACTGCCTCCTACTGCTTTCAAGAAAAGTGCTCAGGAGAGGTGTTTTGTATGTGCACATACCCCAAACGCCCACAAACATGCAGAGACACTCGTTTTATGTGTGAGGATTGTTAAGTGCCACTCTGCATATACCCATGTTTCAAAAAGTTCCACAAGCTGCAGCAGTTCTAGGAAAGTGTTCAGTGACTTTACATATGTATATATATATATATATATATATATACATATATATATATACACCTACCATCCGACTTACGACCAAGCTTGGTTCCGACCAACCGGTCGTAAGCGAGAATGACGTGAAGTCGAACCTTTTGAAAGTTGCCGTCATCTTGGGTAGGGCAATAAAGTCAATAACTTCCTATAAATAAACCTACCCTACAATAATCCTGTAATGTAATTTACAATCATATTTCACATTCTTTTTACCATAATTTACTTCTATTGTATGTATTTTAATATTAAGTACTGTATATAATGTATACATGTAGTGAAACTGTCATTGTAAAATTTAGCAAACGCAAACAGTATCATATTTTACTAATATCTTTATGTAATGCCGACACCGTGGAATGTGAGAATACCACGAATAGTGTCATCCGGGCAGAAAGGTGAACCTATACCCCTAGCCAAAGAGAAACAACACTGGACCGTGTGTAATACGTATCCACTGGCTGGCTGGGTGGTCCGTGTCTGTGATTGGCCGGTGGGTGGCCGGATGGTGGGTGCCGGGTGGGTGGGTGGTCCGCTGGATGGGTGGCTGGGTTGGGTGGGGTTGGATGAGTGGTGGATGGCTGATGGGTAGGTGGCTAATTAGGTGAAGGGTAGGGTGGCTGATGGGTGGATAGCTAATGGGTGGGAGGGTGGGGTTGGGTGGTGTGGGCAGGTGGCTGATGGGTGTGTGGGCTGGAAATGGTTGTTTGGTAGTTGGCCTGACCGAATTTGCTGTCGCTTTGTATCTCTCTCTACCTCTCTGAATCTCTCTCTCTGTATCTCTCTCTGTATCTCTCTCTCTCTCACTCTCTCACTGGCACACATAAGTCAAGTTATCATACATATTATAAATTACCTAGGATAACACAAAAAATCCAGACGAATAGCTTATACAGTTTGGATCTGTGCTCCAGTGCCCTAAATTAATAATAATATTAAAAATCATTATTAATTACAATAATAATATGTACTAATATTAATATTATTATTATTAAGCTATACCTGGAGTTTACCTGGAGAGAGTTTCGGGGGTCAACGCCCCCGCGGCCCGGTCTGTGACCAGGCCTCCTGGTGGACAGCGCCTGATCAACCAGGCTGTTGCGCTGGTCTGCACGCAAACCAACGTACAGGCCACAGCCCCCTGCCTGAACAGGACAGAACCTTTAGGTCTTGCCAGTGCCAGCTGAAGACTGGCCAGGGGTCTGTTGGAATCCCCCATATGGTGTGCGGGAGGCAGTGAACAGTCTCGGCCCCTGACACATATTGTATGGTCTAAATAAAAATCGAGTCCACTCATTACTTACCTTAAAATATCTGTAGTTTTTAAAGTAGATGATAGGTGAGAAAGCAAGATATAATGAATACTGAGGAGAGAGGGAGAATGTAGAATGTTCACGAGATATGTAAACCCCAAAACCTTATCTGTGTTGGTTGTTGTTACCACCCGGACCCCCCCCCACATTAAAACGGTTCCTGTTCACTGTCAAAAAGGCCGACCAAAGAAAAACATCTTCCATAAATTTTGTTAATTTAATGTTGTGTAGCATGTTTATTTAATAATTTTTGAAAAAATCATAGATGGATTAAGCAAGATTCTATAATAACGTTTTTATCCACATTAATAATGCACCTCAGTGATAATATTGTTATTATCCATTATTAATATGGCATCTTCAAGACCAATACAACTCTTAATGAAGTGCATCCTGGACAGACAAGCAGCAGGACAAAGAAGCAAAACACTCTGGTAGACAGACACAGACCAACACAGGTAGACGACCGACAGACACAGGTAGACATAAAGCCAGACACCGTTAGACAAAGAGCAGACACAGGTAAGAGAGAAGAACAGAGGTAGACAGAAAGAGAACACAGGTAGACAGAGAGACACAGTTAGACTAAAACATGCTGGTAGACAGAAAGATAACACACAGGTAGTCATAAAGACAGACACCACAGGTAGACAGAAAGACACACAGGTAACAGAAAGACAGACATACTAGTAGACAGACAGATAAGCAGACCACAGAGATACAGACAGATATACAGGCGACAGATACAATAACAGTGTTTATGTGGCAACAGTGAAAACAAATAGAGGAGTTCGAGAGTAAGAGCCTTTCCTTGCCACAATCTCCAGTGCAAGCTTCAGGACTTAATCTTCCGGGGCCATGGTGAATTTACTGTCGAGAAGTATAGGTAAACAGAATGATGGCGCTGATAGCAGGGTGACACAAACTGAAGCAGCTGGCCTGCATGACACATAGCCGCCAGAGTAATTGTCAAATATTGTACGTGTGTCATCAGCCAGCCAGCCCGCAGCCAGATGCGTGGTGTCCATAAGACGAGTGGACGTATGTAGAGCAGGTCCGTAAGTCGGATGGAAGGTGGTGTATATATATATATATATATATATATATATATATCTATATATTTTTTTTTTTTATTATCACACCGGCCGATTCCCACCAAGGCAGGGTGGCCCGAAAACAGAAAACTTTCAACACCATCCATTCACTCCATCTATCATTGCTTGCCAGAAAAGGGAGCTTTACACTACAGTTTTTTTAAACTGCAACATTAACACACCTCCTTCAGAGTGCAGGCAACTGTACTTCCCATCTCCCAGGACTTCAAGTCCGCCTGGCCGGTTTCTTCCTCCCCTGATCCCTTCATAATGTTACTTTGCTCACACTTCCACCAGCACATCAAGTATTAAAAACCCTTTGGCACCATTCACTCCTATCAAACACGCTCACGCATGCCTGCTGGAAGTCCAAGCCCCTCGCACCAAACCTCCTTTTAACTACCCCCTCCCCACCAACCCTTCCTAGGCCGACCCCTAACCCCCCGCCTTCCTCCACTAAGACTGATACACTCTTGAAGTCATTCTGTTTCGCTTCCATTCTCTCTACATGTCCGAACCACCTCAACACCCCTTCCTCAGCCCTCTTGACAACAGTTTTGGTAATATAATAATATATATATTATATATATATATTAATATATATAATTAATATAATAATATATATCTACTACCAAAACTGTTGTCCCGAAGGGGGGAGGGCTGAGGAGGGATGTTGAGTGTTCGGACATGTCGAGAGAATTGAGCGAAACAGAAGTGACTTCAAGATGTATCAGTCGTGTGAAAGGAAGGCGGGGATAGGGGTCGGCCTAGTGAAAGGTTTGGAGGAGGGGGTAAAGGAGGTTTTGTGTGCGAGGGGCTTGGACTTCCAGCAGGCGATGTGTGATCGTGTTTGACAGGGAGTGATGTAGACAAATGGTTTTTAACACATGACATGCTGTAAAAGTAAAGGACACCAGTGCAACTAATGTGATAAAGCTCTGGAGAGCGAAACCGTTGCCACATAAAATGTCACATTAGTGCACTTGTGTCCTTTTTACTTTACTATTGTCGTAAATTCTACCAACTTTATTACTTGCCATGCTGTTGGTGCCGTCTGAGCACAGTAACATTCTATGAAGGGGTTCAGGGAACCGGCAAGCCGACTTGAGGTCTGGAGAATGGGCAGTACAGTGCCCTGCACTCTGAAGGAGGGTGTTAATGCTGCAATTTAAACTGTAGTGTAAAGCACCCTTCTGGCAAGACAGTGAAGGAGTGAATGATGGTGAAAGTTTTTCTTTATCGGGCCACCCTGCCTTGGTGGGAATCGCCAGAGTGATAATAAAAAATAAAATAAAAATAAATATATAAATTAAGGATCATTAGTAATAAAACAATGATTGTATTGTTTGTTTGTGTAAACAAGTTTTGTACACAAACTTATATTGATAAATGTTTTGTTCGGTTATTGTGTGTAAACAATGAGTGCACATTTGAAACACTGCACCTTAACTTTGGTCTCACAGGGCACATAAGTTACTAAGACAAGAAAAACTATTGGAAAATACAAGAAACCTTCGAATTGGCGTAAATAAAGAATACTGGTGGGCACATTCGCCGCAGTTTTTGCCATAACGCAGCTCATTTTCTGCCAACTTTGTGCTTCTGTATCTTGGTAATACTGAATGGCAAAAAAAAATTTTAGGGTAAAACACTCAGTATAATAATCCTAAACATTTGGTAAGAACAAATAATTTTTTTTTGTTCGAAACGTATTTTGCGACATATAATTACAGTTTCAGAAAGGGGCCTGCGAACAGTCCCCGAAAGTTAAAGGTATACTCAACCTTCCTATAACATTAGGGGGAGACCCACGTATTTATTTCTAGACAATAGCAAATGCCCCAGAAGGTGAAAATGTTACTCAGTCCAATGCGATTGTTGACTATTGTGTACTATCTCAGTACCTAATATTAGTGTCTGAACAAAGATTGCCTATGAAATCCACAAAAACTAATAATAAATTGTAATTATTATAAGCATAAAAAATATCTTCTGTTGGACCCTCAGGTAACGGATTAATCCGTTCCAGAGAGCCTTGCCTCTAACTGATATTGGTCTGTTAGCCGAATTAAATCCCCCCTACGAAATAATAGCAATTTCAATTAATTCCATTACACGACAGCCCAAAGTATTAACAAAAAAATTTTTTTTAAAGATTAAATACATAAATATACATACAGAAAAGAATTAACAAATATAAAGCACTAAATAAAATGGATAAATAAACATTTAAAACATCACACTTACCTTTAATTGACTCTCGGTGGTGTAGAAGACAAGTTAGAGGCAAGATGGAGACGAGTTTATGCTTCAAATGATGCTAATATCATCTTCAAAGGCTTATTATATCTATCACCAATCATCTAATATGAAACATAATAACCAATATTAACCCTTACAGGGTCCGTGCTGTAGTCTACAGCTTTGAGTTGAAGGTCCAAACCATAGATCTATGCCATGACTCAGCTCACTCTGGATAAGCGTGAAGCAATAAATTTGGTCCTAGATTATGAGAGAAATACATCTATGTAGTATATGTCACCAACATAAAACAAATCCCTAGCAGCACACCGTTCTAATGAGAGAAAAAAAAAACTGAGACCGTAATTTGAGATTAAAACTAGCGTACACAGCAGGGAAAGGCTCGCAGTGTTTTTTTGTATCCATTTTTATAATTGTATTTTTTTGCGATTTACCTTGGTCTCAATTGATAGAATGGGAAGATATGTTACAACAATAGTGATGATTTTGATTGGTTTTAGTACAGGACATGGCTTCACCTGAGCTCAAACGTAGCAGAAATGTTAAATTTATGCTGATGTATCTGAGTAAAGAAATGACCTCACACGTCGAATAACATGCCAGCTGTGGTCCCTAATATATTGTACACAAATGTGCTGATATTATTTATGCAATTATTACATTATAACATAACAGTAAAAATCTTCTATTCCTTTTGGATTGAAAATTTTAAAAATTCCTTATGTGAAGAAACAAACAAAATGTAATTCATTTGTCAAGCCTGAACAAAAAACTATGAAAAAAACAAGAAATGTTAGTTAGTGCCAGGAAAAGTCTTGTATTGTTTATTCTGGACCCTATTTATGAAATGGACTATTTTTGAACTATTCGTGTAAATTATTAAAGCCAAATTACAAATGTCCTGAGCACTTTATTTTGTAGTTGAACAATTGGCTTGGCAATTTCTTTTGCTCAATCAATAAAATAGAAGTAATCCTAGTGAAAAAGGTAAGAATTTGGTCTGACTCAGTATAAGGTACAGTGAACACCATGAGTTTCAGAGACATCGACTTTCATGAAATCTTGACTTTTGGCAAGAAAATTTGGCCTCAGGCGTATTGTGATTAGACTCGTGCTTTGTCGTCCGACTGGTACCCCATCAGCCCATCACTGTGCACACAAAGCCAGTCTCATCCCCACCCATTCACAGCTCAGTGAGCCATTGCTTAACCAACTACGTGCCTTCACACACAAACCGCCGGTTCAATACGTAATAAACCATTGTTTTTTGTGATTGTGCAGCAAAAACAGCTAAATAAGTCACCATGGGCCAACGGAAAAGCTATGCAACCCTTTGGTAAAGAAAGTGAGGAACCTGATCGAATCACGAAGGAAATCATTGAAAAATATGAGAGTGGATGCGGTGTTACAAGAGCTTGCCAGATGTATTGGCAACCCCAATCAACCATCACTTCGATCGTAGCGAAATGAAAGGAAATACAGTGGTTGTAGTTTGCAAAGATAAAGGACATTTGTGCAAAGTGGATGAATGCAAACATTTATAGATGAACTTCACCCTAACACAAGTTCTTGCAGGCTGTAATGGCAACATGTTACAATGACAGTGTTGTGGTCCCACTCAAACAACTCTTAAAGAAACGCCAGAAACAGTGCTCTCAGGACATATATTTTTTTTTGTTTTGGGGGCGACCGGGTTCTCAGTGACTCTCAAGTTGTTCCCAGGGCCAGGTGTCTTTAAAAACACAGAAGGAAGTAACCCCAATAAGGACTTCACACCTGAAGTCCCTAAGGAAGGAGATTCTAAGTCCAAACAATATTTGTACACCTTCGTTTCCTATACCCCTCCTCCTGTCTTCCAGTCCACCCACAAGACTTCATAAAAGGTAATGTAATGTTTATTACTATTTTTTATAATGCATGTACTTGATTTCCTCATTGTTTTCAGTATGTAAATCTTTATTTAACCCTTTGACTGTCGAAGGGCCCAATCCTGAAGTGTCTCCTGGTGTCGCAAAATATTCAAAAAAAAAAAAATTATTTTTTCTTCTTATGAAAATGTTAAGATTAATTTTTCTGATTGGTTTAGTCCCCAAGAAAAAATTTTCCCTCAGTACTTATGGAGATATAGAGGCATGAAGTTTGCATAAAATGAGCCGCGTATGGCAACAGCGGCGACTGCCGCTCACCTGGTAAACTTTAGTTTACTTGTAATTAGAAGGTTTGTTGTTTTTTTACACAACTTATTTTTTCACATAACTTAAGTGGCCTGTTAGACCAAAGTAAGGTGCAATGTACATATATAATACACTCGTTTGTATACAACACAATAAGCACACAAACCTAATTTATCAAATAAATGTTTACAAAAACTTGTTTACAAAAACAAACAATACAAAAAAATTGTTTTTTTACTATTGTTCTATAATATATATCCCAATAATACAAGTCACTGAACATCTCCTAGAAGTTCTGGCAGCTTGTGAAACTCTGTGAAACATGTGTCATACACAGTGGTGATTACACTCTTACACATAAAACATGGTTGTCATCACAGTGGTGTTTTATTAACAACTCTTACACATAAAACATGGTGTCATAAACCATGGTGTTTTTACACTCTTACACATAAAACATGGTGTCAAACACATGGTGTTTTACACTCTCACACATAAAACAGGGTGTCATACACAGTGGGTTTTTACACTCCCCTCACACATAAAACATGGTGTCATACACAATGGTGTTTTACACTTCTCACACATAAAATCAGTGTGGGTGTGGGGGTCATTTTTGTTTGAATTTTTTTTTATGTGCAAAGACAAAACACCTCGTCCTGAGCAGTTTTTCCCCTTCAAGTATTAGCAGGCAGTTGGTATGTAATTTTATCCTAGGTAAATGGTCGTGTGTCATCATTCCTTCCTAAGTTCCTTCATTCCTTTTTCCTACCTGGAGGCAACCTGAGGCATTCCACCTCTCTTCCTACATACCATCATCAGTCCTTCATTATATTTTTACTTTTTTTCCTTCCTTTCAGCTAGTCCTTCCTTCATTCCTGCCTTCACCTTCTTGCTTTCTGGTTTCTATATATATATACACATATATAGTCACTAATACTTCATAAAACTTCCTTTTATCACCCTTCAGCAAGCTTGTCATGTGTGCGAGTGTGGTGGCTTATAATTTGTTTTTGAGTCAGGAGTCGGCAGCTGTCAAAATGACATATTGTCTCATTACTCACTTCCCCTACCCCGCCTGTCAAAACAATGGATGGGGGTCGATGCTGCTTCCTCCCCCTCCATTCTATCTAATTATCTTTCCCCTCATTCAATCTCTTCAATCTGTCCTCTCTTCTCTCCTCTGTCTATCTCTGTCTCACATGGTACACATAAATACAACTATACATTATGTAAATACCAGATAGACCCAAAAAAAAATCCAGACAAAGTTCTATACTCTGCGTGAAGATGGAGTAAAGTGAAGAAGACAGTCTGTGGCTCTCTCTGAGACAGAGCGAGACAGATAGAACCAGGAGTTTTAGGCAGACAGACAAATAGGACCAGACAGACAAATGGGGTCATGTTCGTCGTCATCTCCTCCTCCTCCTCCTCCTCCTTCACCTCCCCTTCCTTCTGCCGACTCCTCTCCTCCTCCCCTCCACCTCCCCTCCTCCTGGCTCTTGACAGATGCCACGCTGCCCACCGACTCCCTCCACCCTCGTTTACCGCTCATCAAAGGTCAGCTCTATCAGATGTTATTCTCCCCTTATCTTGCACTGTCATGGGGTGCACTGTTTTCATGCCTCAAGAAGGGAACATATTAATACAGATAAATTTTGATTAGGTATAGGTATTATTATTATTCTTATTATTCTTCTTATTATTCACTCTTCTTCTTCTTCTTTCCCTCCTCCTCCACCTTCCACCTTCCTCCTCCTCCCTCCTCCTCCCTCCCTCCTTCCTCCTCCCTCCTTCTTCCTCCCCCTCCTTTCCTCCACCTCCCTCCACCTCCTCCCTTCTTCTTCCTCTCCCTCCTTTCCTCCTCCTCCACCTCCCTTCCTCCGCTCCTCCTCCTTCCATCCTCTCTTCCCATCCTTCCTTCCCGTTCCCTCCTTCCTTCCTCCTCCCCTCTTCTTCCTCCTCCTCTTCTTCCTCCTTCTACTCTTTCTTCCTCCTTCCTCTTCTTCCTCCTCCTCTTCTTCCTCCTCCTCTTCCTTTCCTCCCTCCTCCTCCTCCTCCTCCCCTCCTCCTCCACCTCCCCATTGCTTTGGTCTCACTCCTCGAATTCAAGAACTGATCTCATTGACACTTCCATCTGTGTTTAGACGCATCACTTGGGAAGAGAAGATCCCAGATTTGCCGGGAAAGTCACAAAATAAAAAAAAAATTTTTTTTTTTCCCCCCCCCTTACCGCTAACATGCAGGAAAAAGGCCGCCTCAATGGTATTCCCACTAATACCACTGGCTCCCCCCGATTTTTTTTATATGGTGCACACTGACCATGGAGACCCATTCTCTCACATGTGGGCCTACCAGCTTTCTCCTGCTTGATTTGAAGCCGTTAGAATTGATGCTTATAGATACGTCAAACACAGTATCTCCTATGACGTACATATACGACCGCGACAGTCAAAGGGTTAATTTGAAAACAAATATACTTTGATATATTTCAAATATATTTTGAGTGTCTAGAATGAATTTTATTTCCATTATTTCTTATGGGAAAAATGGTTTTGCCATTCGGTAATTTTGATTTTCGGCAGGCTCTTTGAAATGGATTAATCACGAAACTTGGGGTCCACTGTAATTGGCCTAAAATGGGAGTCGAAGTCGGCAAAATCGTCGATGTGTAAATATTGCTGACACATCAAAATTCACGAGGATAATTTCTAAATTTTCATCAATTTCATACTTTTTGTTTTATTACCTTCAGAAAAGGATTCTCTATCACTTATAGAAAAAATAAAAAATTTTCTTTTTTTAAATTTCTGAACCTGGTGCACACTTTGAAATTTGCCTCTGAACCCAGAAAGGGTTAATAACATAGAAAGATGATATATACTCTAGAATGAATAAAATATGTCATAATGTATGAGAGGAGTAAATGGTGCTGTTGTTGGGTTTATAAGGGCAATGAGAGAAGCTGTACATAGTGGTGGTGGTGGTGGAAGCAGAATAACCAACCACCACATTCACACTTAAAATAATGTATGTAATTTATAAATAAGAAATTTTATATTTTAATTTATAAATAAATAAGTTTATTCAGGTATACACAAATACAGTTATGTACATAGATTATCATACATAGCAGCATATGTTTAAAGTACCTAGGATAACCAAAAAAAAAGTCAGAGTGACTTACATATTTCCATTGGGGTCCTTTTATATTTACACTTATATTTACTTTTATACTTACACTTTTATATTTACACCTACCTGGAGATGTTAGTTTAATTAGTTTGATGGAGGAAATGTGGCAGAGTTTAGGGTAGTGGAAGATATGTAGCAGGGAAGCTTATGTCCATTGGCCCGATACACATCCAACAACATTGGAGAGTTACTTTCGTGTCATTTTTCTATCACTTATTCACTTAACTTACTTGCTGCACTGTTAATTCTACACTTCAATGCTGGCTGGCACTATAGACTTTATTGATACCTGCTGCTTTAGTATGGTAAATATCATAGAATCACTGAAGAAGCAACATTCTCCCCTCTCTCTTCCTCATCCACTCTGGTACTTTACTATGAGTTTTTTCTTGAATTCTATTGTGCTTCTTTCCTTCTTTACACACAAGGCTGGCACTAGAAGCTTTCTTTGGGCCCATGGTGGCTTATTTAGCAGTTACAAGCACTGAAAACAATAGAATAATACAAAATATATTGCATGTACATGTGGAATCATCCTCAGTGGCTTGTAAACAATGGCACGCTACCTGTACTTAGGTTCAGGCTGCGTGGACACGTTCATGACGAATGTCCTTAAACGAGTTCTTGGGCGTTAGCTGAGCCAATATTTTGATGCAAAAAAGTACCGCTATCTAGTTTTGGCATTAGCTGATGCCGCCGTTACCCTGAAGGTCCACTGTAAATTAAAATAAAATGACTAAAAAAGGTATATTGGCAACACTTTTGCAAGCAGCAGGATTGTTGCCATCAAGCGAGCCTCCAGAGCCAACTTCACAGTCTTACATCTCGGTAAGTACTGGCCCTAAATTTTTTTTTAATTGTATAACAAGTACAAAAATGTACTATTCATTAAAAAAAATAATAATAAAAGATTTTTTTATTTTTCAAAATACAGTGGACCCCTGCATACCGTTGGCATCACATAACGTTAAATCCGCATACCGATACATTTTATTGCTAAGATTTTTCCTCGCATACCGATAAAAATCCCGCTCAATGCTATTCGTCTGAGACGCGTCTAATGTGCGGCCTGAGCCAGCCTCACATGTTCCACCGGTGGCATTATTTACTAGCCAGCCTCCGCGGTAACATCCAAGCATACAATCGGAACATTTCGTATTATTACAGTGTTTTTGGTGATTTTATCTGCAAAATAAGTGATCATGAGCCCCAAGAAAGCTGCTAGTGCCAACCCTACAGGAATAAGGGTGAGAATTACTATAGAGATGAAGAAAGAGATCATTGCTAAGTATGAAAGTGGAGTGCGTGTCTTCGAGCTGGCCAGGTTGTATAATAAACCCCAATCAACCATCGCTACTATTGTGTCCATCAAAACGGTAATCAAGGAAGCTGTTCTTGCCAAATGTTCAACTGCGTTTTCGAAACAGAGATCGCAAGTGATGGAAGATGTTGAGAGACTCTTATTGGTATGGATAAATGAAAAACAGATAGCAGGAGATAGCATCTCTCAATTGATCATAAGTGAAAAGGCTTGGAAGTTGCATAAGGATTTAATTTAAAAAATGCCTGCAACTAGTGATGATGTGAGTGAATTTAAGGCCAGCAAAGGTTGGTTTGAGAGATTCAAGAAGCGTAGTGGCATACATAGTGTGATAAGGGATGGTGAGGCTGCCAGTTCGGACCACAAAGCAGCTGAAAAATATGTGCAGGAATTCAAGAAGTCCCTAGACAGTGAAGGTCTGAAACCTGAACAAGTGTTTAATTGTGATGAAACAGGACTGTTTTGGAAGAAATGCCAAGCAGGACGTACATTACTCAGGAGGAAAGGCACTCCCAGGACATAAGCCTATGAATGACAGGCTTACTCTGTTGATGTGTTCCAATGCTAGTGGTGATTGCAAAGTGAAGCCTTTATTAGTGTATCACTCAGAAACTCCCAGAGCGTTCAGGCAAAAGAATATCCTCAAGGCTAATTTGTGTGTGCTGTGGAGGCAAACAGTAAGCATGGGTCACTAGGGACTTTTCTTATGACTGGTTACACCCATGCATTTGCCCCAAATGTGAAAGATTACCTAACTGAAAAGAAATTAGACCTTAAGTGCCTTCTGGTGTTAGACAATGCCCCTGGTCATCCTAGAGATGTGGCAGAGCGACTTTATTGTTTTATTCTGGTATTTCATTTTTTACATTACTGTTTATGCTGTTAGTACTGTGTTTTATACTGTAAGGTTTATGATAAACACTGTGTACATCACAAACAGTTGTTTATTTCCCAGAAATCTGGCATACAAAACATGGTCGTAAGACGAGTGGTTGTATGTCGAGCAGGTCATAAGTCGGATGGTAGGTGTATCATGTTTCAATGTTATTAATATTATTTATAATGTCATATTAGATGAATTGTGATAGATAAATAAGCCATAGAGATGATATTAGCGTCATATTGAAGCATAATAAAATTGACTTCCTCTTGCCTCCTACGTGTCTGTCATATGCCAACAAGTCAAGTGAATAAGGTAATGTGATGTTAAATGTTCATTTATCCACCTATTAGCCTTTATATTTATTTGTCATTGTTTTCTGTATGTATATTTATAGTTAATCTTTAAAAAAAATATTTTTGTTAATACTTTTGGCTGTCTGACATGGATTAATTAGATTTCCATTATTTCTTATTGGGAAAACTAATTCAACTAATGGCAAATTCGACTAAAGGCTAGCTCTCTGGAATGGATTAAAGCCATTGGTTGAGAGTCCACTGTACACTGCAAAGTCACTGTTTTACACAAAAAACATGGTCGCTGTTTTTTTTTTTTTTCATTATGCATTATGTGCTGTAGGATTTTTTTATACTGCACACAGACCCATTCTTTCATATGTAGGATTACCACCTTTCTCCAGCAAGATTGGAAGCCACTAGAATTTTGGTGTGGTGTTACAGGACCAACACTGGCATCAAAGGCATATTATGGGATGGAACCCAAAAATGTTAAAATAAAATATTCTCAAAGTTAACATAATAAGAAAATTAAAAAAAAAAAAAAGTCATGCAGGGAATCTAAACAACCCTCTTATGTTAGCAGGCTTATTGAAACTGGAATATTTAAAATTTTCCTCAAATTAGTGTGTGAAATTGAAGAATATATTACTGCTTATAAAATGTGGTGTTGGTGTGACTATTAGAAAAATTTTACATGACAGAAGAACCAACACTCACTGAGATTGCAACATAAAATGGAGGATAAAAGTAAAATGGGAGTGTATCAGCAATAACTGGGGCAGCAGCAGAAGAAGCAAGATCCTTACATCTCTATTTTTCTTCCATCTGAGGTTCCTAACAACCCTGTGATGGCCTAGAAAAGACCCACATAACACTGACATGTTGTCATGTTGGGGGGCATTGGAATGAAAGGGATAATTGAAGAATATGTGAGTAATCAGGGAGTAATCGGGAGGGAGTAGGTAGGAGGGAGACAGAAGTGAGCGGGAAGGAGGCAGGTAGGTAGGTATGACAGGTCAATGGTGACCACCACGACACTCATTAACTCTACACTACTCACTACCGTATGACTCACCCACTCTTCACTCACTCCATCTTATTTCTTAATTTTTTTATTAACACAATGGCCAATTCCCACCAAGGCAGGGTGGCCCGAAAAAGACAAACTTTCATCATCATTCACACCATCACTGTCTTCCCAGAGGGGTGCCTTACACTACAGTTTATAAAACTGCAACATTAACACCACTCCTTCAGAGCGCAGGCACTGTATTTCTCATCTACAGGACTCAAGTCCGGTCTGCCAGTTTCCCTGAATCCCTTCATAAATGTTACTCTGCTCACACTCCAACAGCACGTCAAGTATTAAAAACCATTTGTCTCCATTCACTCCTATCAAACATGCTCTCACATGCTTGCTGGAAATCCAAGCCCCATGCACACAAAACCTCCTTTACCCCCTCCCTCCAACCGTTCCTAGGCCGACCCCTACCCCATCTTCCTTCCACTACAGATTGATACACTCTTGAAGTCATTCTGTCCGAACCACCTCAACAACCCTTCCTCAGCCCTCTGGACAACAGTTTTGGCAATCCCGCACCTCCTCCTAACTTCCACACTACGAATTCTCTGCATTATATTCACACCACACATGGCCCAGAAGACATGACATCTCCACTGCCTCCAGCCTTCTCCTCGCTGCAACGTTCATCACCCATGCTTCACACCCATATAAGAGCGTTGGTAAAACTATGCTCTCATACATTCCCCTCTTTGCCTCCAAGGACAAAGTTCTTTGTCTCCACAGACCCCTAAATGCACTGCTCACCCTTTTCCCCTCATCAATTCTATGATTCACCTCATCTTTCATAGACCTATTTGCTGACACGTCCACTCCCAAATATCTGAATACATTCACCTCCTCCATACTTTCTCCCTCCAATCTGATATCCAGTCTTTCATCACCTAATATTTTTGTTATCCTCATAACCTTACTCTTTCCTATATTCACTTTCAATTTTGTTCTTTAACATACCATACCAAATTCATCCACCAACCTCTGCAACTTTTGTTCAGAATCTGTTCAGAATCTTCATCTTTTAACTCCACACCTCTTGCCAAGACCCTTGCATTTACTTCTCTTACAACCCCATCTATAAATATATTGAACAACCAAGGTGACAATACACATCCTCATCTAAGGCCTACTTTTACTGGGAAATGATCTCCCTCTTTCCTACATACTCTAACTTGAGCCTAACTATCCTCGTAAAAATTCTTCATTGCTTTCATTAACCTACCTCCTATACAATACACCTGCAACATCTGCCACAATGCTGCCCTATCCACCCTGTCATACGCCTTTTCCAAATCCATAAATGCCACAAAAACCTCTTTAGCCCTATCTAAATACTGTTCACTTATATGTCTCACTGTAAACACTTTCCGTACACCCCACCTCCCTTTTCCCTAAAGCCTCCTTGTTATCTGCATCCTATTCTCCCTCTTATTTTAATTCTTTCAATAATAAACTCTACATCACTTTCCCGGGATACTCAAGACTATTTTTTTTTTTTAACAATTGGCTGATTCCCCCAAGGCAGGGTGGCCCGAAAAGAAAAATTTTCACCATCATTCACTCCATCATTGTCTTGCCAGAAGGGTGTTTTATGCTAATTTTTTTAAACTGAAAACTTGACACCCCCCTTCGAGCGCAGGCCTGTTTTCTCACCCCGGGACTAAAAAGCCCGGGCCTGCGGTTTCCCTAAAACCCCTTCTAAATGTTACTCTGTCACACTCCAACAGCACTCAAGTATTAAAAACCATTTGTCTCCTTCACCCCTTCAAACATGCTCTCGCATTTCGGAAATCCAGGCCCCCCATGCCAAAAAACCTCCTTTACCCCCTCCGTCCACCCGTTCCAAGGCCACCCCTACACCATTTTCCTTCCACTACGATTGATACACCTTGAAGTCTTTCGCCCAAAACCACCTCAAAAACCCTTTCCTTCCCCTCTGGACAACAGTTTTGGCAATCCCGCCCCCCTGCAAATTCCAAACTACAATTCTCTGCATTATTTCAACCACACAGGGCCCCAACATACATCTCCATCCCTCCACCCTTCTCCTCGCTGCAACATTCTCACCAATCTTCCACCCATATAGACTTGGTAAAACTATACTTCAAATTTCCCTTTTTGCCTAAAGGACAAAGTTCTTTGTCCCCACAGACTCCTAAAAGCACTGCTCACCCTTTTCCCCTCATCAATTCATGATTCACCCCTTTCATAGCCCCATTTGCTGACACGTCTCTCTCAAATACAAATACATTATTAATCTCCATCCAATCTGAATCCATCTTTCACACCAAATTTTTTATCCTCATAACCTTACTCTTTCCTTATTCATTTTCAATTTTTGTTCTTTTACATACCTACCAAAATTTTCTCCCCCAACCCTCTGAATTTTTTTCAAAACTTTTTCAGAATCTTCATTTTTTAACCCCCTTTGACTGCCCAAACCCCCCAACCCTGCGGTGTCCCCGGGTTCGCAAAATTTAAAAAAAAAAAATTATTTTTTCTTATAAATGAATTTAAAAATCTTTCCGTTTTTTAAAAACACCAAAAAAAAGACAAATTTAGGAAAACGAGGAATTATGCCCCGCGAATTTAGCGACCTCGGGGGCTTTTTTTCAAACCGATTTCCCCATTTGAGCCCCATTTTTACTAATTCCATTGTCCCCCGGTCCCCCAACCATAGCAATTTTTTAGAAATCCATTCTTTCATCGATGAGTCAAAAACTGCCCCTTTCCCATTTTCAAAACCTATAATGTGGCAGAAATTTGCAATTTGGCCAGATTCACAAAAAAAATAGAAAAAAAACAATTTTTTAAAAAAAGGCCCAAAAGAACAATGTAGACTTCCGGCTCTTAAATAACTTTTTTTTTTCACAGTCATATCCCAGGCCCCTCTGAATTACTCTTGCTTTCTATTTTGAATTTTAATTAAAAAAAAAATACAAAATTACTATTTTGAACTACTGAATACTGTAAAAAAATTAATAAATAACATCAACCCATTCATTTCGCATATTGATTGGCTATTGGATATTTATTGCACAAAGGAATTTGTTTTTTTTTGAACATTGGCAAAAATCAAACATTTCCCTATTTGAGCTCCATTTCTAGGTTCTTTTTTATAAAAAAGCAATCAAAATCACCCCAAATTTTTATAAAATTTTCCCTTCCCAAATGAGACGAAGAAAACGAGAAAACAACCCATAAAACTATACGAAAAAAAGCCCTTTTTTAATTAAAAAAACGGTCGGGGTTTTTTTTTTTTCCCTGCCCGGTGCTCCCGGATTTTTTTTAATGGTAAACCCCAAGACCCCGCAGACCCCTTCTCTCCCTGTGGGCATCCCCCTTTTTTTCCGCTTGATTTTAAGCCGCTAGAATTTATGAGAAAATATAAGTTAAGGTAATAAATATTTTTAAAAAAAAGGGTAAATAGTATAACAATTAGTAGGGCGAAATGACAGTAGTTTGTTTGGGTAGTTTTGGTGAAAAAGACTGTTTGAGTAGACTTCAGGTGTAATTTTATAGAGGGGGCCACAGTTTATCGATCACTTTCTAGTTACCACTGAGATAAAAGGAGATGGGATACAAGGAGAATAAAGCATCGGGGAAAGGAGAGGTAAGGTTTTAAAAACTAAAAGAGGGGGGCAGTTAGGGTAAGAATAAACACTATTGGAAAAAGAGGGCAATGAGAGCATGGGCAAGGGGTCAAAGGGGATGGGGTAGGTTTAAAAATGTTTTTTTTTAGAGTGTTCAGCAAAGTTTGTGGTTACAGGAAAGGGGGTCAGGGGGGGAAAGGGGACGTTTGGTGGAATGAGTGTAAAGAGGTATAAGGGAGAAAAAGTTGCTATGAGAATTTTTACAAAGTAGAAGTGAGCAAGGGGGGAAAGAGTAAGGGAAAAAAAAGGAGAAGTTAAAGAGTGGTAAAGCAATGAAAAAAGAGAGCAAATGAGAGAGTGGGTGAGTTTTTAATCAAAAAATTTTGTTAAAAATAAAAAAAAGTTTTGGGGTGAGATTAACAAGTTAAGAAGCCTGGGGAAAAAATGGTTTGCGTTAAAAAATAGGAGGGAGAGTTATTAAATGGAGAGTTAGAGGTTTTGGGAAAGGGAAGGAAAATTTTTTGAGGATTGTTAAATGTTGATGAAATGGGAAGCTGTGTTTTCGTGTATAGGCAAGGGGAAAACATTTGTAGGGGAGAAAGCCAGTTGTGAGTTGGGGGAAAAATTTCGTGAGGCAGTAGGAAAAATAAAAGGGGGGTAAGGCGGGCGGGGTTGGGGGATAAAGAAGAATTTAAAAGCGGGTGGGGAATAGTTTTGGAGGTTGGTGCAATTTTTTAAATAAATGATGGAAGAGGGTAAGGTACCTAGGGATTGGCAGAAGCAGCATAGTTCCTTTTGTTGGCGGGGAAAAAAAGAGGCAAAAAAAAAAGGGGGATAAGTTGTTGAGGTACTGGTAAAGTGTAGGTAGAGTTAAAATTGAAAGAATAAGAGTAAGCGGAAAAAAGGATAGCAGATGAAAAAGGGAGGCTTTGGGAAAGGTAGGGGTGTGTGGACCAGGTTTTTACGTGAAACAAAAGTGAACAGTATTTAGATAAGCTAAAGGGGTCTTTGTGGCTTTATGGATTTGGAAAAGGCGTAAAAGGGTGGATAGGGGGCAAGTGGCAATTTTGCAAGTGTAGGGTGTAGAGTAGGTTACTAAAAGCTGAAGATTTTTTAGAGGATGTGAGGCTCAATTAGAGTATGTAGGAAAGGGGGAAAATTTTTTTTCCCATAAAAAGGCCTTAGACAAGGATGTGGATTCACCGTTTTTGTTAAAATTTATGATGGGGTTGAAGAGAAGTAAATGCGGGGGTTGGAAAGAGGCGTGAGAAAAAAGAAAAGAACACACACAAAGTGGGATTGTCACAGCTGCTCTTGCGAGACACTGTGCTCTTGGGGATTCGAAGGAATTTGCGAGTTTGGTGGATGAATTTGGTAGGGTGTGAAAAAGAAAAAAAATTAAAGGGGTGAATACAGGAAAGGAAAGGGTTATGAGGAAAAACAAAAGGTTTTGGTGATGAAAGATTGAATATCAGATTTGGGGGGGAGAGTTGAGGAGGTGAACGTATTTAATATTTGGGAGTGGGGGTCACGGATGGGTCTATGAAAGATGAGGGGAACATGAATTTATGAGGAAAAAGGTGAGTGGTGCACTTAGGATCTGTGGAGACAAAGAACTTTGTCCTTGGAGGCAAAAGGGGAATGTAGAGAGTTAGTTTTACCAAACGCTCTTATATGGGGGGTGAAGCGGGGTGATGAAAAGTTGCAGCGAGGGGAAAGGTGGGGGCAGTGAGATGTCATGTCTGAGGGGAATGGTGGTGTGAATAAATCAGAGAATTGTATTTGGAAGTTAGGAAGGGTGGGATTACCAAAACTGTTTCCAGAGGGGGTGAGGGAAAGGGGTTTTTGAGGGGGTTCGGACAGTAAGGAATGGAGCGAAACGAAAGACTTTTAAGAGTGTATCATCTGTTGGGAAAGGGAAAGGGGGGGTAGGGGGCGGCCTAGGAAAGGGGTTTGGGGGGAGGGGTAAAGGAGGTTTTGTGGCGAGGGCTTGGACTTTTCCCCAGGGAGCTTGACGTGTTTGATGGAGTGGGAAAGGAGACAAAAGGTTTTTAAAACTTTAGTGCTGTTGGAGTGGAGCAAAGTAACATTATGAAGGGGTTCAGGGGAAAACCCGGGAGGGCCCGGGCTTAGCCTGGAATGGGAATACATGCCCGCATCTAAAGGGGGGTTAAAAGTTGCAGTTTAAAAATGATGTAAAGCACCCTTTTTGGGAAGACGGGGTGGGGTTTTAATGGGTGAAAAATTTTTCTTTTTTTGGGCCACCCTGCCTTGGGGGAACGGGGCCCGGGGTGATAATAAAAAATAAAAAAAACGTCAAACAGGTACCCGTAAGACTATTAAAACGGCCGTGACAGTCAAAGCTAAAATCCACACCTCTTGCCAAACCCTTGCATTTACTTCTCTTTCAACCCTGTCTATAAATATATTGAACAACCAAGGTGACATCACACACCTTTTCTAAGCCAAATTTACGGAAATGATCTCCCTCTTTCCCACATATTTAAATTGAGCCCCAATACCTCGTAAAAATCTTCATTGCTTCATTAACCTACCTCCTTTACATACACCTGAAATCTGCCAAAGCCGCCCCCATCCACCCTTCATACCCTTTTTCCCAAATCCATAAATGCCCCAAAAAACCCTTTAGCCCTATCTACTGTTCACTTTTAAAGTCTCACAGTAAACCTTTCTGTACCCCCCCTCCTTTCCTAAACCCCTTTTTTCATCGCTATCCTATTCTCCGTTTACTCTTTAAATTTTTTCAATAAAAACTCTACCAAACTTTACCAGGTATACCGAAACTTTTTTTTTTTTTAACACATTGGGTGATCCCCCCAAAGGGAGGGGGGCCTGAAAAAGAAAAACTTTCACCCTCATTCACCCCTCTTGTCTTGCCAGGGGTTTACACTACATTTTTAAATTTCAGCAAAAACACCCCCCCTCAGAGTGAGGTGTATTTTTTCCCCCGGGCTCAAGTCCCGGCCTGCCAGTTTCCATAATCCCCCCCATAAATGTTACTCTGCTCACACTCCAACAGCACGTCAAGTATTTAAAAAACCCTTGACTCCCTTTACTTCTGTCAAACATGCTCTCCATGCTTGCTGGGGAAAACCAAGCCCTCACACAAAACCTCCTTTACCCCCCCCCAAACCCTTCCTAGCCGACCCCTACCCTCTTCCTTCCCCTACAGACTGATACACTTTGAAGCATTCTGTCCGAACCCCCCAACAACCCTTCCCCAGC